>WNWK01000009.1:1364267-1451543 GCA_009830355.1 Cherax destructor
GGGTGATGCACCGGCGTCCTGCTGGGTAGGCAAATGAAATAGTCGAGATCTTGGTGATTTCTTGCTGTTCTTATTGCTGCTTCTTCTGTTATTAGGTCTCATAGTAGTACAGGGGATGTTGTAGATAGGATGTAGAAGCTAAAGTTGCTCAGAGCTTGTTGTGGGTGCTCGTCTGGCAGCGGGCTGTGTTTTGGGTTTGCTGGCACTCTCCACTTGGATCGATAATTTTTCGAGTAGGTGGTCTTACTGTTGGTTTTCTTGAGTCATTCTGGGGTCTAGGTGCGTTAGTGCAGCAGTTCTGCAGTTAGGCCATCATAGAAGCGTTGGTGGGTTCTGGCTGGAGAAGAAAATAACAGAGCTTGGGTGCCACTGTCACTTACATTTATTGAAGAGTTGCTGATGTGTGGAAGACGGGAGGGGAGAGGATGGAGTAGTATGCTAGTGTTTGGAAGGGCAGTCTCCTTCCATTAACACTGCAGGTGCCAAGTTCTTTTCTGGGGTTACTGGCCTTTTTCTTTTAATGCCACTAGGACCAGGTTAAGAGTCACTGGAACTTTCTCTCACAAAAAATCTGTCCAGGAAGCTCTGTGTCTGCCGTTTCTTTAAAACATCCCTGAAATGGGACACCACACTGTCATTGTACAGGTTGCCAGCACGGCCTGCAACAGCTTTGTTAGGGTGATATTCATCCATAAAGCCTTGCACATTAGTCCATTGTGCAATGATCTCCTTCAGTTCTACTGTATTTCTGACATTCTTTACCACAGGGCTGGCACTAGAAGCTTTCTTGGGGCCCATGGTGGCTTATTTAGCAGTTGCAAGCACTAAAAACACTGGAATAATGACAATATATATATATATGGTATGAATGCGTGGGTGGTGGTCGCTTGCTGGTAAACAATAGCACACTGACGCTGAATGGAGTGCCCGGGCCAGCTCAGGCCACGTGTACATGAGTGGATTCGTGAACACTGAGCCAAAATTTTCATGAAAAACTTCACGAACACCGATTTTCACGAACTCCGATGCTCATGAACACCGGGGGTTGACTGTATATACATTTGCTCGCCCAGTGCCCCGAATATTTTGAGAAAAAAAAAATTATAGAAATAAAGAGCACATTTTTGTAGGTGTTATAGGATAAAAAAAAAAATTAGGGTCAGTACTTACCGAGATATGAGGCTGAGAAGTTGGCACTGGATGCTCACCTGACGGCAACATTCAGTCCTGCCACTTGCAGAAGTGTTGCCAGCTTGCAGAAGTGTTGCCGATATACTTTTTTTTCTCGTTTTTATATTATTTTATATAATTTTTATGTTCTGATAATTACAATTTATAGTAGTTCTTGTCATTTCATAACCAATCTTTGTTCTAACACTAATATTAGGTACTGAAATTGTACTCAAATAATAATAATAATGATAGTGCATAAAAATAATAATAATGAGTGCATAATAATAATAAAGTTACCTTGAAGCATTATGTAAGATGTGTCACTGCCTTATCTCATCTTATCTCCACTAATGATGACTGGTGACATTTGATGAAGGGTGAGGGTAGTCTTATCTTTTCTAATCAGTCCAGTAATTACAGTGATGACATTTGATGAGCTTACACTGCTTCCCTTTATTTGTTACACAAACCTGTCTGTCTGCCTGTGTGTTGTCTCCTTTCTGTCTGCTTGTCTCATGAACCAAATGGTATTACACAGATCACAAGCACATTATATCACTTTGTCTTGATTTTTTGAGTTATCCTAGGTAATTTACACTATGTATAATTGTATTTATATATGTGTTCCTGTGAGATAGAGACAAAGAGACAGATAGATGGAGACAGACAGCCAATCAGGTACCCAGCTGGCCAGCCAGGTGGCCAGGCAGGCAGGCAGCCAGCTGGCCGGCCAGCCTACCGACATCACTTTCCACTTAAAAGGGGAGTGTTAACCCTTTCAGGGTCCATGCCGTAGTTCTAGGCCTTTGAGTTCAGGGTCCAAACCGTAGTTCTACGTCATGAGCTCAGCTCACTCAGATAAGCTGTGAGCGGTAAATTTGGGCATAGATATAAGAGAATACATCTATGTGGTAAGTGTGCACCACATAAAACAAATCCTGCAGCACACAGTGCATAATGAGAGAAAAAAACTGAAACCGTAATTTTCGATTAAAACAGCAACTTTGCAGTGTTTTTTCGTATACTTTTTATACAGTGGACCCTCGCTATTCGAACACTCCAAACTCGCCCTTTTATGTAAATTTATTATTGTAAGTGCTTTTATAAGTGTATTTTTTGGGGTCTGAAATGAACTAATTTAATTTACATCATTCCTTATGGGAATAAGTAAATTCGTTTGGTAACAGCACTTGAACAGCATTCTGGAATGAAGAATGTTTGAATAGCAAGGGTCCACTGAATGGAAGACATATTACAGATATAGAGATGATTTTGATTGGTTTTAGTACTGGAAATGGCTTGAAACTGAGCTCAAAGTAGCGAAAATGTTAAATTTTTGCCGATGTTCAAGAGTAAACAAATGACCTCACACGTCTAATATGTGCCAGCTGGTGGGTCTAATATACGTTCACAAATGTGGTGATATTATTTGTACAATTATTACAATATTGCATAACAGTAAATCGTCCATTTTTTGGTTTGAATAAAAATTCATTATGTGAATAAAAAATCAAAATGGAATTCATTTGTAAAGACTGAAAATGTAACTAATGAACAGAGAAAATGTTAGTTTAGTGCCAGTAATGCCTGCATTGTTTATTCTGAACCCTATTTTGAAATTGGAATATTTTGAACTGTGTTAAATTGGCTAAATTACCAATTTCTAATCACTGTATTTTGTAGTTAAAACAGTTGACTGGGCGATTTCTTGTGCTCAATCGATAGAATAGAAGTAATACTAGTGAAATAGCTAAGAATTTGGTCGACTGGAATAATGTAATTGGCCTAAAATGGGAGTCAAAGTCAGCAAAATCGCCAATGCGTAAATATCGCTGACGCATCAAAATTCGCGAGAGGATAATTTCGTCAATTTTCAATCAAATTTCGTACTTTTTGTTTTATTACCATCAGAAAAAGATTCTCTACCATTTCATAAGAAAAAATAAGACATTTTTTTTTTAAATTCTTGGACACTGGTGCACCCTCTGAAATTTGGCCTCTGGACCCTGAAAGAGTTAATATGACATGACATCAGTGAATCCTTGGTGTTTGCCGTGCTGTTTGCTCTAGCTGGCGCTCAATTTAACTGGTGCTCCCACAAGGTACTAAGTGGTCCCAGATTTTTTTTTAATATGGCGCACACCGAGTGTTAACCCTTTGGGGGTCGACAGGCCTTCTCGGAAAAACGTTCTCAGGGTCGAAAATTTTTTGGAAAAAAATAATAATAATTTTTTCTTATGAAATGATAGAGAATCTTTTTCCGATCTTAACGACACCAAACGTTTGAAATTTGAATGAGAACTTACGGAATTATGCTCTCGTGAAGTTATCGGTCTCGAAGATGTTTACGCATCGGCGATTTCACCCACTTTGAGCCCTATTTTTGGCCAATTTCAATGTTCCAGTCCACTAAAATCATAATTATTTCGCTAGAACTCCATTTCTTCTATCGATTGAGTACAAGAAACCGCCTATTTACCAACTTCAACTACCCAAAATAGTGGTCAGAAAATGACAATTTGGCCAATTTCACAAATTTCAAACGATGCCAATTTCAAAATAGGGTCCAGAATAAACAAGGCAGACATTCCTGGCACTAAAATAACATCTTCTCTGTTCATTAGTCACGTCTACAGGCCCCTCTTACATTACTTTTGCTTTACATTTTGAATTTTTATTCTCACAAAAAATAGAAGATTTACTGTTATGTATACAACTGCATCATTGTAAAAGTGGTATAAATAATATCAGCACACTTGTGCAAGAATATTAGACTTGCCAGTTGATGTGTATTGGACGCATGGTGTGATTTGTTTACTCTTGAACATCGGCGAAAATCGAACATTTTCGCTACTTTGAGCTCAATTTCAAGGTACATACTTGTCATTGTCAAACCAATCAAAATCATCTCTATTTCTGTAATATATCTTCCATTCTATCACATGAGACCACAAAAACGAGAATACATCAATAAATACCATACGAAAATAGACTGCAAAGTCGCTGTTTTAAACGAAAAAAACGGTTGGAGTTTTTTTTTTCTCATTATGTAGTGTGTGGTGCAGGATTTTTTTTATACTGCGCACACTGACCACATAGACCCATTCTTTCATATGTAGGCCTACCAGCCGTTTCCTGCTTAATTTGAAGCTGCTAGAATTTACGCGTACTAGTACGGCACCAACCCCTGCTCGTAAAACGTACTAGTACGGCACCGACCCCGAAAGGGTTAAGACCCATTCTATGCTGACCAGGCATCTCAGGCTAATTGTGCCAAATTTGAAGGCAGGAAAAATAAAACGTAAATATACGTTTGGGGCAGTAGCAGTACTAACGTATATATACGTCTGGACCGTTTAAGGGTTAAGGTTGCTGCTTACCATAACCCCCAAGTCCTTTTCGCAATTTGTATGGCTAAGTTCTACGTTATTTATCTTATAAGTGCTTGGGTTATGGAGACTCCCGAGCTTCAGAACCTTGCATTTATCTACATTGAATTGCATCTGCCACTTTTCTGACCAGGAATTGAGTTTGTCTAAATCCTCCTGAAGTTCCCTGACATCTACGTTTGAATCAATTATCCTACCTATCTTCGTGTTCCGACCAACTGGTTGTAAGTCAAAATGGACGTAAGTCGAACCTTACATAAATCAATTTAACAGGCTAATAGCTGTTATCCTACCACAGCTCATTTCAAATCCTAGCCCCATCTAAGGTATACTACCAACTCCCAAGATGTGACCCACAACAGTCGACTAACACCCAGGTACCTACTTACTGCTAGATGAACAGGGGCTGCAGGTGTAAGGAAACATGCCCAGTGTTTCTACCCATGTCGGGATCAAACCAAGGACACTCAGTGAGCCAAGTGCACTGACAACCAAGCCAAATTTTATTACTTTATTTTAATAGTATTTTCTGTGCCATGTAAAATGGTCTGGGTGAAGAATAAGCAGGTAACCTAGCCAGAGTTTATTGTTGCTTTAGGTTACATGTTGACAGCAGTGTGTTTCTTCAACGAGACTGAAGTCTCAGGCAGTGGCAGCACACTTCTACCAAACTCTTTGTTTTGTGCATCCTAAACCATTGACAAAAATGTGGTCTATGCTTGTGTGTGTCTGATATCCTTCTAGAATGGTTGCTGCTGATTGGACTGCTCCCATTTTGTGTATGCCAAAATTCTTATTTCATCTGCACTTGATTCCTAACCATTTATCCCCATTATTTAAATTTGTACTTCAATAATGATGCTTTACATATTTCCATTATGTTATTAGTAAATAATCTTTGAAATTTATTTTACGTATAAATGTTAATCTTTTGTTACAAAATATTAAGTGCTGACAATGTCAGCATTTAAAAAAATCTTTTAAAATGGTAGAGAATCTTTTTCTTAAGGTCGTAACACCGAAAATACAAAATTTGGTATGAAAATTATGGAATTATGAAGACACAAGTTAGTGGTCTGGGCGAAATCTACGCATCAGCGATTTTGCTCACTTTGAGTCCTATTTTAGACCAATTCTATTGCTCAATTCCACCAAATTCTTAGCCATTTTGCTAGAATGCCTGCCATTTTATCAATTGAGCACAAGACACCACCCATTTAACCCTTTGGGGGTCGACAGGCCTTCTCAGAAACACGTTCTCAGGGTCGAAATTTTTTTGGAAAAAAAAAAATTCTTATAAAATGACAGAGAATCTTTTTCCGATCAAAACGACACCAAAAGTTTGAAATTTGAATGAAAACTTACGGAATTATCCTCTCGCGAAGTTATCGATCTCGAAGATGTTTACTCATCAGCGATTTCACCCACTTTGAGCCCTATTTTTGGCCAATTCCAATGTTCCAGTCCACTAAAATCATAGCTATTTCGCTAGAACTCCATTTTTTCTATCGATTGAGTACAAGAAACCGCCTATTTACCAATTTCAACTACCCAAAATAGTGGTCAGAAAATGACAATTTGGCCAATTTCACACAAATTTCAAACGATGCCAATTTCAAAATAGGGTCCAGAATAAACAAGGCAGACATTCCTGGCACTAAAATAACATCTCTGTTCATTAGTCACGTCTCCAGGCCCCTCTTATATTACTTTTGCTTTCCATTTTGAATTTTTATTCTCACAAAAAATAGAAGATTTACTGTTATGTATACAACTGCATCATTGTAAAAATGGTATAAATAATATCAGCGCACTTGTGCAAGAATATTAGACTCGCCAGTTGATGTGTATTGGACGCATGGTGTGATTTGTTTACTCTTGAACATCGGCGAAAATCGAACATTTTCGCTACTTTGAGCTCAATTTCAAGGTACTTGTCATTGTCAAACCAATCAAAATCATCTCTATTTCTGTAATATATCTTCCATTCTATCACACGAGACCAAGAAAACGAGAATACATCAATAAATACCATACGAAAATAGACTGCAAAGTCGCTGTTTTAAAGGAAAAAACGGTCGGAGTTTTTTTTTCTCATTATGCAGTGTGTGGTGCAGGATTTTTTTTATACTGCGCACACTGATCACATAGCCCCACTCTTTCGTGTGTAGGCCTACCAGTTGTACTGGTTAATTATTAATTAAAAAGCCTTGTTATTATTAGTGTTTTACATTATGGGCATGAAAACAAAAATAATCAAGCTAGCGCTGCAAAGACACTGACAAATTTCAACATTTCCTTACACTAGACAGCTTATATGCAAAGCTAGTCAGTCAGGCAGCTCACATGTTGCTGCAAGAGGCTACATTTTTGCACACTCATGCTGCAGATTGGACTTTGGAAGATAAGGCTGATGCTATGGATCAAACTATGCACTTGGGTAACATGAACTTTGGGATGTATTTCTTTTTTTTATTTTTTTATTACCACATTGGCCGATTCCCACCAAGGCAGGGTGGCCCGAAAAAGAAAAACTTTCATCATCATTCACTCCATCACTGTCTTGCCAGAGGGGTGCTTTACACTACAGTTATAAACATTAACAACCCCTCCTCAGCTCTCTGGATAATAGTTTTGGTAATCCCGCACCTCCTCCTAATTTCCAAACTCCGAATTCTCTGCATTATATTCACACCACACATTGACCTCAGACATGACATCTCCACTGCCTCCAGTCTTCTCCTCGTTGCAACATTCATCACCCATGCTTCACACCCATATAAGAGTGTTGGTATAACTATACTCTCATACATTCCCCTCTTTACTTCCATGGACAAAGTTCTTTGTCTCCACAGACTCCAAAGTGCTCCACTCACCCTTTTCCCCTAATTAATTCTATGATTCACCTCATCCTTCATAGACCCATCTGCTGACATGTCCACTCCCAAATATCTGAATACATTCACCTCCTCCATACTCTCTCCCTCCAATCTGATATCCAATCTTTCGTCACCTAATCTTTTTGTTATCCTCATCACCTTACTCTTTCCTATATTCACTTTCAATTTTCTTCTTTTACACACCCTACCAAATTCATTCACCAACCTCTGCAACTTCTCTTCAGAATCTCCCAAAAGCACAGTGTCATCAGCAAAAAGCAACTGTGACAACTCCTACTTTCCTCCTATTCCATACACCTGCAACATCTGCCACATTGCCCCCTATCCACCCCATCATACGCCTTTTCCAAATCCATAAATGCCACAAAAACCTCTTTACCCTTATCCAAATACTGTTCAACTATATGTTTCACTGTAAACACTTGGTCTACACACCACGTACCTTTCCTAAAGCCCCCTTGTTCATCTGCTATCCTGCTTTCTGTCTTACTCTTAATTCTTTCATTAATAACTCTACCATACACTTTACCAGGTACACTCAACAGACTTATTCCCCTATAATTTTTGCACTCTCTTTTGTCCCCTTTGCCTTATACAAAGGAACAATACATGCTCTCTGCTAATCCCTAGGTACCTTACCCTCTTCCATTTTTTTTTTCAACAAGTCGGCCGTCTCCCACCGAGGCAGGGTGACCCAAAAGAAAGAAAATCCCCAAAAAGAAAATACTTTCATCATCATTCAACACTTTCACCACACTCATACATAATCACTGTCTTTGCAGAGGCGCTCAGATACGACAGCTGAGAATAGTCCCTCCCAGCTGTCACTATCCCAGACCCCTCCTTTAAAGTGCAGGCAATGTACTTCCCATTTCCAGGACTCAAGTCCAACTAAATCAATTAACTGGTTTCCCTGAATCCCTTCACCTCTCATATGCTAATTTTTTCTCCCTTACTACTCTCTTTACATCATTCCACCAATCGCTCTTCTTCCCTCCCGCACCCACTTGCCTGTAACCACAAACTTCTGCTGAACACTAACACTACATTTTTAAATCTACCCCATACATCTTCGACCCCATTGCATACACTCTCACTAGCCCATCTATCCTCCAATAGTTGTTTATATCTTACCCTAACTGCCTCCTCTTTTAGTTTATAAACCTTCACCTCTCTCTTACTTACTGCTTCTATTTTCCTTGTATCCCATCTACCTTTTACTCCCACTGTAGCTATAACTAAAAAGTGATCTGATATATCTGTGGCCCCTCTATAAACATGTACATCCTGAAGTCTACTCAGCAGTCTTTTATCTACCAATACGTAGTTCAACAAACTACTGTCATTACTATAATTCCAAATTATCAAATAGTTATGGAAAAGACAAAGTAGAAAGCAGAATAACAAAGTACATACTGTAAATTTAAGATGGGAAGGGAATGTGTTTGCTTAGGTTTTTAGCTTTATTATGCACCCTATATCCGTCCTATGTGTGGCAGTTGAAAAATTTCAGACACGTGATGGATCTGGAGACTGAGCCACAACTAAACAAGAATAATGGATACAGTTATATGAAATAGTAGTTACCAATTGAATAAATAATTAGTGAATTCAGTCAAATAAATATTACAGTCTAATGAAGCATTTGTATTATGTTAGCAGCAAATTGGTCCAAGGTACTGGGCAAAGATGCTCTGTTTGCTTTTAAGAATGTACCTTTTACACACTAACTCACTCTTTTGTTCACTATTTACAGATTGCTTTCCAAGTGAATGACTTTGATAAATTTATTAGTTTTCCAAGAGAATGATTTTGATGAATTTATTATTGCAATTTAGTTACTCAGGGACTTTTAAATTTTTCATCAATTTACATTGGATTTCCTTCACGGGGTAATGAAATGATACAAGTGAAGCACTCTTAATCCAAGGAATCAGAGCTGTCTTCTTCCATGGATCAAGCCTAACTGCCTTCCATTCTCCAGGCACTGCATGACCCTCATGTGTTTAGTGCTTCCCCATGAATATAATAATACAGTGGACCCCCGCCAAATAAGCAAAATTCATTCCAGAAGCCTGCTCAAGTGCCATTACTGAACGAATTTATACTTCCTTAAGAAATAATGTCACATAGGTTAGTCTATTTCAGACCCCCAAAAATACACTTCCACAAGCACTTACAATATTATATTTACATAATTGTACGATTTCCGGGGTGTTCGTTAGGCAGGGGTCCACTGTACTGTGATACGCAATTGATTACCATTTTCCAACTTTGAGGACACCACTTACTGCAAATCTGTACTGTACTCAATTGTTCAATAATCACAGAGTGAAGTACAATACAGTATTTCATATGACTGGTGCCTAACAACTACACTATGTAAACACTCCCAGCATCAGTGTCAATTCATTTTTCTTAAGTGGCATTCTCCATTCATTGTTTTTTTTCCCCTCCTCATCTGTTGTCTCGGTAATGTTTTCATCACTATCTAGATAAAATTTCAGCCTGTAATTCATATTACCCCCACTCAAAATTCTTCAAAACTCTCCAAGTTGCTATCAGAAAGCTCCTGGACTGACATGAAAAAAAATATATGCTTACCTAATCACCTAGTTGAAGTTGTCCTCCTTGAAGTACACTTTTGGGAGGCTATACACTGATCCCAGAGCCTGTGCCACTTCTCAAAACTATGATAATTTGTGTAACTGTATGTATTTATGTATACCTGTACCTAAATAAATTTACTAATATGAAATTCTAAATCATTCCTGTTTATATTTTATTATCCAAGAAATAGGGTAAATTTATTTTTTCTTGTGATACCGAATTCAAAATGGAAGGCAAGTTTAATACTGGAGGCCTGGGGATGTGATTTATGAACACCAGAAATGTTTTACTGACTAATATCTACAGTGCTTCCTAGGTAGTAGGTTGGTAGACAGCAACCACTGGGAGGTACTACCGTCCTGCCAAGAGAGTGTAAAATGGAAGCCTGTAATTGTTTTACATGATGGCAGGATTATAATAATAATAATAATAATACTTTATTGAGACATGGTACAATGATACATGGTTGGGTAGACAAGATACATAGGTATTAATGAGATGTACATGCCAAAAGCCCCTAATATACTGTGCATTGCTGGTGTCTTTTTTCTGTCTCATAAACATGCAAGGTTTCAGGTACATCTTGCTACTTCTGCTTACACTTAGGTCACACTATACATGCATGTACAAGCATATATATACACACCCCTCTGGGTTTTCTTCTATTTTCTTACTAGTTCTCATTCTTGTTTATTTCCTCTAATCTCCATGGGAAAGTGGAACAGAATTCTTCCTTCATAAGAGGCGACTAAAATGCCGGGAGCAAGGGGCTAGTAACCCCTTCTCCTGTATATATTACTAAATTTAAAAGGAGAAGATTTCCTTTTTCCTTTTGGGATATGGTGGGATACGACCAGTGCATTGAAAGAAAGAAGATAGATCTACAGTGCTTATTTTGGACTGTTTTTAAATTGAATTTTTTTTTAATTTTGCACAAAATTGGCCAAATTACCAACTTCTGTGTGCTTCATTGGGTAGTTTTTATAATATAATGGGTGATTTCTTTGCCTTCAATTCTGCTGAATGCACACTACTAGTGAAATAGCTAAGAATTTAGTTGAAGTGAGCAATAGAATTGGCTTAAAATAGGACTTAAATTTGCTACAATAGCTGATGTGTATAGTACACCCAGGTAGGTAACTTTGTGCCTATGTATTCCGCAAGTTTTCCATTAAATTTCATATTTTTTGCGTCATTACCATCAGAAAAAGATTTTCTACCATTTCAGATTATATTTGATTTTAAATATGAACGATTTTAACCCTTTTGCTGACTGGCTGTAGTATTACACCTTTGAGTTCACTGGCTGTGCTGTACTACATGAGCTCAGCTCACTCAGATCAGCTGTAAGCGGTAAATTTGGGCCTAGATATGAGAAGGAGTCAATGCAGTAAGTGTGCACCCCATAAAAAAAATCCTGCAGAACACAGTGCACAATGAGGAAAAAACTGCAACTGTGTTTTTAGTTTAAAACAGCAACTTTACGGTGCATTTTCGTATGGTTTTTATGGTTGTATTCTCGGGTACTTGGTCTCATTTAATAGAAAATACTATATTACAGAAATAGAAATGATTTTGTTTGGTTTTAGGATTGAAAAATAGCTTGAAATTGAGCTCAAAGTAGTGGAAATGTTCGCTTTTTGCCAATGTTCAAGAGTAAACAAATCACGTCACACATCCAATACACATCAACTGGTGGGTCTAATATGCGTTCACAAATACGCTGATATTATTTATACAATTATTACAATATTACATAATGGTAAATCTATTTTTTTTTGTGTGAATGAAAATTCTTTGTGTGAATAAAAAATCAAAATGGAATTCACGTGTAAAGGCTGGAAACATAACTACTGTAATGAACAGAGGAAATGTTATTTTAGTGACAAAAATGGTTGCACTGTTTATTCTGGCCCCTATTTTGAAATTGGAATATTTTGAAATTTGTGTGAAATTGGCCAAATTACCAATTTCTGATCACTTTATTGGGTAGTTGAAATAGTTGATTGGGTGATTCCTTGTGCTCAACTGCTAAAATGGAAGGCATACTAGCAAAATAGGTAAGAATTTGGTCGACTGGTAAAATATAATGAGCATAAAATATAACTCAAAGTCGGCAAAATCACCAATTCATAAAAATCGCTGACACAGCAAAATTTATGAAACAGTAATTTCGTCAATTTTCATACTTTTTTAAAAGATTCTCTACCATTTCATAACAAAAAAAAATAAATTGTTTTGAAAATTCTTGGAAACTGTGGACAAATTTCAGATTGGGAGTCTGGACAGTGAAAGGGTTAACACTTAAACTGTCCAAACGTAGATCTATGTTCACTTGTGTAGCACTCCAAACGTAGATCTACATTTTATTTTACATGCTTTATGTAAAAAAAAAAAAAAAACGTACATCTACGTTTGGAGCGCTACGCATGTGAACGTAGATCTACATTTGGACAGGGGTCTTGGCAGTAAAATTTTTAATTTCAGGGGACTGGACAGTGAAAGGGTTAATGATCCCAGGGATCATTGTCCTTATGAAATATTTTTAGACTAGGCTTTCTAATTTGGAAAGAAAATATAGTGTTATTGAAATAAGATCAATTAAATTAAGCATGTAATGTACAGCAAAACTTAGTGTAAAAACAACAGAACTTGTAAGAAATGGGGCATTATAATATTTCACTTTGAATTGTGTATATAGTTACAAATTTTGGAAAAGGCATATGACAGGGTGGATAAGGGGGCAATGTGGCAGATGTTGCAGGTGTATGGAATAGGAGGTAGGTTACTGAAAGCAGTGAAGAGTTTATACGAGGATAGTGAGGCTCAGGTTAGAGTATGTAGGAGAGAGGGAGATTTCCCAGTAAAAGTAGGCCTTAGACAAGGATGTGTGATGTCACCATGGTTGTTCAATATATTTATAGACGGGGTTTTAAGAGAAGTGAATGCATGGGTCTTGGCAAGAGGTGTGGGGTTAAAAGATAAAGAATCTAACAAAGTGGGAGTTGTCACAGCTGCTTTTTGCTGATGACACTGTGCTTTTGGGAGATTCTGAAGAGAAGTTGCAGAGGTTGGTGGATGAGTTTGGTAGGGTATGTAAAAGAAGGAAATTAAAAGTGAATATAGGAAAGAGTAAGGTGATGAGGATAACAAAAAGATTAGGTGATGAAAGATTGGATATCAGATTGGAGGGAGAGAGTATGGAGGAGGTGAATGTATTCAGATACGTATTTAGGAGTGGACGTGTCAGCAGATGGGTCTATGAAGGATGAGGTGAATCACAGAATTGATGAGGGTAAAAGGGTAAGCGGTGCACTTAGGAGTCTGTGGAGACAAAGAACTTTCTCCGTGGAAGCAAAGAGGGGAATGTATGAGAGTATAGTTAAACCAACACTCTTATATGGGTGTGAAGCATGGGTGGTGAATGTTGCAACAAGGAGAAGGCTGGAGGCAATGGAGATGTCATGTCTGAGATCAATGTGTGGTGTGAATATAATGCAGCGAATTTGTAGTGTGGAAATTAGGAGGAGGTGCGGGATTACCAAGACTATTATCCAGAGGGCTGAGGAGGGGTTGTTAATGTGGTTTGGACATGTAGAGGGGATGGAACAAAGTAGAATGACT
Organism: Cherax destructor; assembly: GCA_009830355.1. Taxonomy (NCBI): domain Eukaryota; kingdom Metazoa; phylum Arthropoda; class Malacostraca; order Decapoda; family Parastacidae; genus Cherax; species Cherax destructor. The sequence goes on from WNWK01000009.1 coordinate 1,377,964, forward strand.
TCGAGAGTGTATAAATCTGTAGTGGAGGGAAGGCGGGGTAGGGGTCGGCCTAGGAAAGGTTGGAGGGAGGGGGTAAAGGAGGTTTTGTGTGCGATGGGCTTGGACTTCCAGCAAGCATGCGTGAGTGTATTTGATAAGAGTGAATGGAGACAAATGGTTTTTAATACTTGACGTGCTGTTGGAGTGGAAGCAAAGTAACATTTATGAAAGGATTCAGGGAAACTGGCAGGCCGGACTTGAGACCTGGAGATGGGAAGTACAGTGTTTACCCTCTGAAGGAGGGATGTTAAATGTTGCAGTTTTATAACTGTAGTGTAAGCATGCCTCTGGCACGACAGTGATGGAGTGAATGATGAAAGTTTTTCTTTTTCGGGCCACCCTGCCTTGGTGGGAAACGGCCGATGTGTTAATAAAAAAATAAAAAAGTTATAAATATAATTATGTATTTCTCAAAAATCAATTAAGTACATAGTGACAAACATATTGTACAGTACAAAAAAAAATCTTAAGGTATTAAGATTCATTAAAAATTTAGCATTTAAGATATTACCTACCGTGAACTGTTATTCTTTTTCCTAGGTTCTCGATCTTGGGTGTTATTGGCATAGTGTTGAGATTTTCCACTGCTATGATTTTCTTTCCATTTATTATCTGGGACACTGTCTTGCCATCCCTGACAAGAGTTATTCTTGCTGCAATTTTTTTGAGGGTATTCTTGGTTCTTAGTATTTTGTTTATCTGGCCTAGTGTTTTGACTTCCCGTTTTTCGTTTGTCAGGGGTACTAAACATTTCTTCAAAGTAACCTCCAGAAGATGCTGCATTATGGTCTGAATATTTGCTTGATGAATTTTTTTTATTTTTATTTTTACCCATCTTATCTTGGACTGTGGAAATTCTATAATAAAATATTCCTTATGTCTCAGAGATATTTTAATCACTTGAAATTGGTCGAGATACTGTACTACTAAATAATGGTTAAGTAGTGTTTAAATTTTTTTCAGGTATATCACAGGGTCAATATGAATTTTATCCACTCTGTAATAAAATGAAAAGCATTAGAAAAAATCACTACTGTCAATTAGTGAGTGTACAATAAAATACTCTTTTTAAACACAATCCACTTTTTTTTTTGAGGAAACACCAAATGAATAACATTGCCCATAATCCACTCTGTATTGTACTTTCGAGCCAAAAGCTTAAGTGATGAAATATATTTCTACCACAGCCATAACCAAGCAAAATATCTCCAGCCCCCGGTAATACTTGCCTATCCCTGCACATCTCATGAGAAACAACTGCAGAAGCTAGTCTTGAATTATTCCGGCTTTCTCTTTTTTCTTTCAGTATTGTGTAGTGATAAAGTGAAGGTATATTAAGTGTGGGCATGTTGAAGGAATCTGAACATAAAGGGGGTGAGCAACAAACTCGCAAGCTGGCACTCAAATATCACATCAAACAAACTTTATTTCTATAAAGTGGACTACAGTATATGATACAATTAGGGTAATTGACATATATAAAGTACATACTCTATAGAAAGCCCCTTATTATGAAAGGAATTTTGGGCATCCTTAAACCTAAATTATGATTACTAATACGTATATGAGAATAAGAATGCATAGTTTTTATTATATTGGAGGTATTTAATAACTCAAAAAAAGCTCTAGTTAGTGATGGATGAAGCTAGGTACACAAGTTTAAGGAGTGATAGACAAGGACAGGGACAATACAGGATAAAAAAATTGTTCAGAATAATAAATTGTTGTTAGGAGCACATTAGGGAAAGGTGGTGTTTTTTAACAGTTGTTTTGAAATGACTGGTAGACAGAGAGAGCGAGAGAGACTGGAGTTTTCAGGTATACCTGGAGAGGGTTTTGGTGGTCAACACCCCTGCGGCCCGGTCTGAGACCAGGCCTCATGGTGGATCAGGGTCCGATCAATCAGGCTGTTACTGCTGGTCGCACGTAAACCAACGTACAAACCACAGCCCGGCTGATCAGGTACAGTGGACCCCTGGTGTTCATCCTGCTCAAAACACACCCTTTTATGTAAGTTTATTTTTTTAAATGCTTTTATAAGTGTAGTTTTGGGGGCCTAAAAGGACTAGTCTACTTTACATTATTTCTTAAGGGAATAAATTCGGTTGGTAATGGCACTTGAACAGTCTTCTGTTACGAAAAATGGACGAAAACCGGGGGTCCACTGTACTGACTTTAGGTGCCTGTGCAGTGCCTTCTTGAAGATAGCCATCGATCTATTGGTAATCCCCTTTATGTATGCTGGGAGGCAGTTGAACAGTCTTGGTAGTGAGTTCCAGATTTTAGGTCCTTTTATACAGGTCGAGTCGGACAAGGGAAATATCGTGGAGATTTTTGTGTCTGGTATTATGCCTATGAGTTCTGTTGCAACTATCTAGACAGAGTTTCTGGGCAGGATTGATATTATAATTGATTGTCCAGTATATGTAGTATGGACAGTAGTATGAGTGAATTTTATAAATATTAAGTAAGTTTAGACTTTTGAAGAGTGAGGGAGTGTGTTGCATGGTAGCAAACTGGGTGATCATTCGTACAGCTGCTTTTTATTGGATTAAGGTGATTTGCTGTAGTGGAACCCCAGGCACAGGCGAGGTAGAGATGTCCTGTAGCTCAATTGCTAGTGCACTCAGCTCACAAATTGAGGTCCATGGTTCAATCCCTGGTATGGGTAAAAATATTAGCTAGTGTTTCCTTAAGACACCTGTTGTCCCTGTTCACCTTGCAGTTAAATAGGTACGTATCTGGGTGTTAGTCAACTGGTGTGGGTTGCATCCTGGATTATACCTGGAGGACAAAATTGACCTAAGTTGTCCAAAATGCTCAGCATAACCTATACAGTAGTATGTCATTGATGTCAGCTAATCCTGTATACAGTGTACATGTAGAAACAAAGATTATTTTTATGCTAATTAGAGTAGTATAATGTAGTAATGCTGTTTGAGGTACGTACATAGTAACATATACTGGAGATGATGCCAACTGATCTGGATATTTTTTTTGTAATGCTTTGAATGTGAGGGCTGAATTTAAAGTTGCTGTCTAGGAACAAACCTAAGAATTTTCCTCCATTTTGTTTAGAAGTGGGAGAATGTTTAACTCTGTTCCCAAACATCACATATGTCTTGTCAATGTTAAGTGTGAATTTAGAAGACCCTCAAACTCCTCACAGGTATGCACACAAACATCTGGTGCATGTACCTGAGCACAAATACAACTAGTTGAATAACAAGTCCAGAAACAGCTCAGTTCTTTCAGGTAGATTAGCAGCAAGGTAAAGTGCTTGAGCTCAATCTCTCAAACAGCAGAGTAATAAGCCCATGAACTGTCTTTAACCTCAAACACAGCTGATAAAAAAAAAAAAAATCTAAGAGCATAATTGAGAACTTTATTTTGGTTATAGGTGTGATACAGTTATGACAAAAATTATTTGATACTATTGAATGCTCAACCAAAAAACACTTAATATGCAAAGCATTTCAGGCAAACAAATCTGAAAACATACATACAGTATGTACTATGTACTTAATTCTTGATCTAGCATACAATTTTAGGCATTGTGTAATAAGAATACATATACAGTGATCCCTCAAGTCATGATGGTCTTGAGTTATGATAATTTTCTATTACAATTTACCCTTATAAGGCATTTAATTTTGAGCTGCAATGAAAATTTTGTGATATAATATGTGTACAATGGTTGGTATGGGTGGGTGGGCCTCAGCCAACCAGCAATACAGTAGCCTGCCTCTTGAACAGTGTCTGAGCCAATAGGAGCATCAGCAGGGGTATGGGGGTGGCTTAGTAGCCAATCAGCGATGGGAACAAATATACAGTATCTGGGATAGCAACTCAGCCAATAGCAACATTTGCACTACAGTTTATCATTTTTTCCCTCTTCTGAAACTACCACGTGTGTTGTCTGCATCAACTCTGGATTATTTACCCTTCATAACTGCTTTTTTTATTTAATTACACCACCTTTTGTGCCAGCAAGATATCATGGCCAGTAAAGTATGCAGTAAACAGGCAATTTCTCTGTAGATTAAGCAAGAAATTGTGAAAAAAAACATGGTTAGAAATACTACATTGGTGCAAAAATATGGCTTTCCACAATCAGCCATTTCTACTGTTATCAAGCAAAAAGGACATTATAATGTTAAAATGGCTGACAAATCCAAGTTTGTGGTAAAAAAAAGAAAAAATAAAGAGAGGGAGGTCGAGAAATTATCATAAGAGACAGAAAGACAATAGCTATTGTGGATAAAAGCAAATGAAGGGAGATACAATGCCAATAAGTTACATCTGAGATTGTGCAATTCAAATTTATGATGATTTAAAACACTATTCACCCTCAAGTAATGATGGTACTCTGCATGATTTTAAGCCACCAAAAGGTGGTTTAAGGGTTTCAAGAAAAGGGGCAATATTAAGTTTTTTGAGCATGATTAGGCTTCTAGTGTTGATAAGGAAGCTGCTGAAGCTTTTCAGCTTCAGTTTGAAGAGCTTGTTATAGCAGAGGGTTATCTTCCTAAATAAGTGTTCAGTGAGGACAAAATAGGGCTCTTCTCGAAAAGAATACATGGGCATAAGCCTATGAAAGATAGGCTTAACTCTGCTGTTGGGTGCCAATGCCTCTCGAGTGTTTTGTCTGTCAGTCAAGAGCTACCTGCAGATCAACAAACTTGCCCAATCTCTGGAGGCAGAATTTAAAAGTTACAGCCAAATTCCTCCCATCCAAAACCATTCCTCTGCTTCAGCCTATGGACTGGCAAGTAATTGAGTATTTCAAGAAGATTTACACAAAGATGTTTACTAAGTGCTTTGCAGAGACTTCATGAGACAGAACCATCAGCCTCGAGATATTATGGAAGACTAAGTTTAACATCTTAGATTGCGTGAGGCTCATAGTGAATTCCTGGAATGAAGTTTACCCTCAGTGCCTAAATGAAGCCTGGAAGAACTTGTAGCCTTCAGTCACCTATGACCTTGAAGGATTTGAAGTCGAGTAGAATAAAAACCAGGAGATTGTCACTCTTTGCGAGACAATGGGGCTGGAGATTGATGAAGAGGACGTGGAGGAATTAATAAAGGATCCCAGACAGGAGTTGACAAAGAGGAGCTCCAGGAATTAGGAAAGATGGATGAAGACAGTAGGGAGGAAGATGACCATACTGTAACAACTGCAGAAATTCAGTAGTTATTAATTCTTTGGGAAGGTGTGAAAATAATTACAAGAAAGCACCAAGACATTGCCTTCATTTTAGAAGATAAATGTTTTATCTTATTTTAAGAGCCTCAGAAGAAAGCAACAAAAGCAAACAACTCTGGACGTTTTTTAAGAAGCAGTGGTTGAAGAAGCTTCACCTTCCAACCAGTAACCTCCTCTTTGCCCTCTTCCCCACCACCAACTCTTCAAATGAAAGTTGCACTTTGAGTCTTGGAACGCATTACCATAAGACCAAGTATTCTGGAGCTTGAGTTACAATAGTTTTGAGGTACGAGATAACACAGGCCTTGTAGAATGGATTAGTATCATAACTCAAGGGACCACTGTACTCAACATACAGATGTTTCTGATCATCAGAAAGACATTAAAAAATATTCTAAAGCCTACAATACTGAACAAAATGTAAAACAAGGGTGAGCATCCTAAGATGTTATTCTTTTGGGTATGAGTAGATATCATCTTATGACTTGTAGGGCCAAAATTTCATATACCGTATTTTTTGGCTTAGACGCATTTTTTTTCCATAAGATGTCTCCAAAAACCACCCTGCGTCCTATAAAATGAAGGTCAGTGACGGGAGCTATAAGTTTGGGGTGTAGGGTGGGCTCTCCCAGTTACGTCTGATGCCGACCCATTGAAACTAAACAAGTCTTATAATCCGCGAAATACGGTAAGTACCTCTTGAGATAACATTCAAAATTATTGAAAAATGACCAAGATTTTTAAAAAATTGATCATAACTAAAAAAAAAAAATCTATATCACCAACTTTAACTGGGACTACCATATCCAGCATATCATGTAGTCTTAGTACTGCAGTGTGTTAAGTCTGATTAAGTTCCATTCATTTAAGGTTGATCTACTGTATAATAAGACCCCCTATGTAACTGCTTCTACCTACTTTCTTTTATCTATTTTGGATATACATAAGAAGCTAAAAGTTAACATGAAAGACAATCTCCAGACACTGCTAGAAAAAAAATAGCATTAGGAACTTAAGCCTCACACACACCGAGTGTCCATTGTTCAATACCTGGCACTGGTGGAAACGTTGGGCAAGTTTCCTTACACCTAATGTCCCTGTTCACTTAGCAAGAAGTAGGTACCTAGGTTGGTGGGAAGTGGTTATGGGAAGTGGTTATGGGTTGGTGGAATTAGTTATGGGTTGGTGGAATTAGTTATGAGTTGGTGGGAAGTAGTTATGGGTTGGTGGGAAGTGGTTATGGGTTGGTGGGAAGTGGTTATGGGTTGGTGGGAAGTGGTTATGGGTTGGTGGAAGTGGTTATGGGTTGGTGGAAGTGGTTATGGGTTGGTGGAAGTGGTTATGGGTTGGTGGGAAGTGGTTATGGGTTGGTGGGAAGTGATGGGTGTTCACTGTGGTTAGGGGGTTCATCTTGGATTGGTGGATTCGTGGTCATCATAAGTAAGTTTATTCAGGTACACAAATACAGTTACATAAATTATCATACATAGCAGCAGATGTGATTACTTAGGATAACCCAAAAAAAAGGTCATGGTTAATTATTTCCACTGGGTTAAGTGAATGGCCATCACGGGCGGTGTTCGTCTTGGATGGGTGGGTCATCTCTGTTTCACTCTCAATCATCGTACACCTGGACACATGATGTGCGTCTTTATCTTAACCCATGAATATTACCGTGGAAGCAATGGCCGGCGTTACTGCCACGATTCTGAATATATCGTTATAGTTTAATGTTATAGCTTAATATTATGATCTAATTAATTATATCTTTTGGTTTGTATCATTACTGCACCATTATGTCTCTGTTCACCTAACAGTAAATGTTAGTAGATTGTTGGGGTCGCATCCTGGGGTACATAATTACAGAAACCCAATGGAATTAAGACAGTCAGTCTCCAATGACGTACACTAACTTTATTTATTAGGTTATCCTGGGTGGCTAACCCTCCGGGTTAAAAATTCAAACAAAATCATCTGATAATAGAGATGGTCGAAATTTCCATGGCCACCGTTGTAACATCGACCAACATCATAATTCACCGAATAAAAAATAATGTGCATCATAGATTGGTATACCAGTATAAGCAAATATAATTCACCACTCATGACCATACACAAGTCCACTAACCTGTGTAAGCGTTTCTTTACTGCATAAAGATAACACGTCAGTGGCGTCACAAGATCACTATGTAGCGTCACAGATTACCTTAGCGTCACAAGACAGTGAGTGACGACTAACGAGGTGGTTTGTAGTGAAGCTGTGAAGGAAAACCTTAGGTACGGTACCACAGATGAACCTGGTCAGCACACGTACAGCCGGACTTCCACTCTCCTTTACATATATTTTCCTTTCTTACTTCCCTAATTTGCATACCTCTTTGTAATGCCTACCGTACAACTGCTACAATTTAACGGATCATGTATCGTTTAAAGGCTCTTATCTATATGAGAACTTTAAATCAAACGAGATATAGACAAGCCAGGCACTGCTTGGTAACACTTGGCAGCGCGAGGCTCCAACGTCAGCCAATGAGAACCGAGGTACCTCTGGCACAAGCCGCTGCCTCCTCCTGTCCGCCAATTAGAATTGTTTCTTATACGTATGTATCGTCTTCGTAAAGAGTTTGTTGTAGGTGGTGCCTTAGCAACCAGTAAGAACATGTGGTTTGGACACTAGGTAGGTTAGTTAGGTGGTGGCGGAGGGTGTGCTAGTGCTATTAGTAAGTTTATTCAGGTATACACAAATACAGTTAAATAATTATCATACATAGCAGCATATGTGTAAACCTAGGATAACCCAAAAAAAGTCAGACTAAGTGACTTATTTTCATCGGGCTGGTGGTAGTGACGTACTGACAGCCTGGTGGTGGTGGTGGTAAACAAATACTTGTAGTAGACAGCTTTGTGGTAGGGACAACCTGGTGATGGTAGAAACAGCCTTGTGGTAGGGAAAGCCTGATGGTAGAGACAGCCTTGTGGTAGGGAAAGCCTGATGATGGTAGAGACAGCCGTGTGGTAGACAGCCCAGTGATGGTGGTAGTTTATTTTAGGAATATAAATGGTGGTGGTTTTCTTGTAGGTGGTAATGGTTCAAACAACCTGGTGGTGTGGAGGGGGAAGGGAGTCACTATCACATGTTGAAACAAGAGCTAGGAGCTTTCTGACCAGAGCTTTGGTAAGATGGGTAAGGAAGAAGGATGGTTAAGGATAGGAACATGGGAAAAGGTTGGGAGTGGGAGGTGGGGGTTATAAAGGTAAATGGCCTAACTACTTTGGCGCAATTTTAATAAGTTTGTGTGTATGTAGAGTTATTCATGAGTTAATTTTATGAGGTAGCGGTCACAATTGGAAGTTGAAGACTAAGACGAGTCAAAGGGATGTTAGGAAGTATTTCTTCAGTCACAGAGTTGTCAGGAAGTGGATTAGTCTAGCAAGTGATGTAGTAGAGGCAGGAACCATACATAGCTTTAAGACGAGGTATGATAAAGCTCATGGAGCAGGGAGAGAGGACCTAGTAGCGGTCAGTAAAGAGGCGGGGCCAGGAGCTAAGTCTCGACCCCTGCAACCAGAATTAGGTGAGTACACACACACACACACACGAGAGATGACTAAAATAGGCATTTTATTAGACCTCTTTTAGAGGTTGTGTTGTGGGTAAACGTTAATACGGCGACGTAATGCTGTGTTGATTCATTCACCTAAAGGGGGAGGGGCTCTTGATCTAGGGAATTGGATCTGTGCTCCCGTTCCCTAAATTGAGCCTGAATACCTTCCATCCCCCACAGGCACTGTATAATCTCTACGGGTTTAGTGCTCCATGATTATATAATGCGTTGATTCATATTACATTTAGTGCGTGTTTAGGTGTGCGCGCGCGCGCCGTCTGCGGGACTTATCACCCACAAATCCAGGAATTTCGATAAGTTTTCTATAACAATAGAACACAATGATCCCAGAAAAACCTTGACTGCTTATCTTGAATTCTTAAATGGAAAAAAAAAAACATTGTTTATGACATCTCTCGTATCGGCTGTATATATTGTTTTCTTAAAGACAAGTTTCGCAATTGTTAGTTATGTTTGGGGTAAGAATTTAATAACTTTTATATATGTTTTCTATGTCCATGGAAAAGTTGCTTCGAAGAAAATGACTACCAGATAACATTATTGTGCATTATGACTTGTAAATAAGTGTCAAACATTATGGAAAAAAATTAAGTGAATTGAGACGGTGACAAGAAATCTACGTTGTGATTGGCTGTGACGCCGGAGATTCCTAAGTTCCCATTGGCTGTTGTCCGGAATCACAAATGTATTTCAGTGTGGCCAGCCCTACATAATGTTTATCAGCCATCCTTCATAACTCCAAATATTTTATGAATAAATAATTCACCGTTTTGTCTCAAACTTATTAGTTATATAATGAATTTAAGGCAATTTACGTCGTGTAATGGAAATTGTGAGGTGTGCTTGATGGAGAGGAGAGGCGTATTTATGAGGTGGGAGGGTGTTTTGTGTGGTGGGTATTGGTATGAGTGCACGCGGGGAGACAATGTTGTACGTGTGTAATTCGTGAATGGTGAACGGGGTCCTGGAATGGGGGGATGGATAAGATGTACTGTTTATGCTCCTCGCCTTCCCTAATCTAGCGACAGTACCTGTCAACACGTCCAATACCTGGCTGGTGCTCTGGAATACCTTGCCGACGTTGACATTCCAACAGTACCTTTACAAAGGTAACAGTTCTGGGTTTGTTTCACAGTTTTAGAAGAAGTATAAACTTGAGAATCAACATTGTTAAATTGCATGTTTATTGTGTGTGTGTGTGGTATGTTTTAATTCCAATTTTATTGTGTATTGCCAAGTGTTGAATATCATTCGCTTCTATATTGCATAATACGTTTTCATGAAGAGCCAAGGAACATTGCAGTAGGCCTAAATTATTTTTTTAGGCCTCATAATTTTAAACTTATGGTTTTATATGGCAAAACCACTGAATAATCCAATAGTAAAGCAGTGTGACATGACCATGGGATCCTTGGACACCACCACCATTATATTTTAAATTCACTTGATCCTATTTTTTTTCTGTGAAAAAGTTTGCCGTTCAGTCATGGAATACACAAGAATATACATGTAGACAAGTGATAGATCCAGCTCACATTTGAGGTCCATTGTTCGATCCCAGATGTGGATGTTTTAAGGTACAAGATCTACATCATCCTCTGTAACACTTAGAATCATAGATTTACAAGTGGGACTTATTTTACTTCATGGGAAATACATATCTATGATAAACAGTATATAAAAGTACTGGACTGTATGTGGTACATTTACATAAAATCATGGGATAATCTGTTAAAACAAGTTAATGGGTACTTATCTGCCATGGGTGCCTCTGGTATGTTCCTTTATATAGTTTCCTCTCAGGTTTGTCTCTTATGAGACACTCGATTCCACATAGTTATAATCTGTCTAAGGTATACAGTATACTGAATCTGCCTACACAGGAATATCTCAGTCTCGAGGTCGATTCTGTATTAAGTATACCACTTTACTTATGCTCGTACACTTAACACTAGCTTCATTAGGTGTCAAACAACATAACGACAGGTGGTCTTGGTACCACACAGCTTTAAATATAGATTTCATGACAATATGAACAAGGAGTTCTGGCTTCCATTAGCAAACTCAGTGTGACATAAAGTAGGCCAGCAGGATTTTGTCCTTATCTCTAGTGATCATGTCAGAGGATCTCACCTTCAAAGACCATAACATTGTATCAATCGCATCTGCTAGAAAAATGACAGGATGGATAATGAGAACCTTCAAAACTAGGAATGCCAAGCTCATGATGACACTCTTCAGGTCGCTTGTTCTATCTAGGCTGGAATATTGCTGCACACTAACAACACCTTTCAAGGCAGGTGAAATTGCTGACCTAGAAAGTGTACAGAGAACCTTCACGGCACACATAACTGTGATAAAACGCCTCATTTACTGGGAACGCTCGAGTTTCCTCAACCTGAACTCCCTAGAACGCAGGCGGGAGAGACATGATTATATACACTTGGAAAATCCTAGAGGGATTAGTACCCAACTTGCACACGAAAATCACTCCCTATGAAAGGAAAAGACTCGGCAGACGATGCAACATCCCCCCAATGAAAAGCATGGGTACCACTAGCACGATAAGAGACAGCACAATCAGTGTCAGGGGCCCAAGATTGTTCAACTACCTCTCAGCATACATAAGGGGGATTACCAATAGACCCCTGGCTGTCTTCAAGAAGGCACTGGACAGGCACCTAAAGTCAGTACCTGACCAGCCGGTCTGTGATTCGTACGTCGGGTTGCATGCGGCCAACAGTAACAGCCTGGTTGATCAGGCCCTGATCCACCATGAGGCCTGGTCTGACCAGGCCGCGGGGGCATTGACCCCCGAAACCCTCTCCAGGTATGCTCTTCAGTAGGAGCTGTGCAACTGGACACAATCACCCACATCTGGCTGCCCCATCCTCATGATGGATAGATCATGTATGTTTAATTCTGTACTGTACCATCTGGCTCGCTATTTGGTGTAACCCTACAAATGGTGTATTCATCTACAATAACACACTGAGAAATATATGATTACCTGGAGTTTACATGGAGAGGGTTTCAAGGTTCAATACCCCTGCAGCCCGGTCTGAGACCAGATCTTATGGTGGATCAGGGTCTGATCAACCAGGCTGTTGCTGCTGGCCACACATAAACTGACGTATGAACCACAGCATGGCTGATCAGGTACTGACTCTAGGTGCCTGTCCAGCTCCTTCTTGAAGACAGACAGGGGTCTATTTGTAATCCCCTTATGTATGCAGGGAGGCAGTTGAACAGTCTTGGGCCCCTGACACTTATTGTGTTGTCTCTTAGTATACTTGTGGCCCCCCTGCTTCTCAATGAGGGAATGTTGCATCTCCTGCCAAGTCTTTTGCTTTTGTAGAGAGTGATTTTCGTGTGCAAGTTTGGTATTAATCCCTCTAGGATTTTTCAAGTGTATATTATCATGCATCTTTCTCGCCTGCATTCCAGGGAATACAAATCAAGGGACTTCAACTGTTCCCAGTAATATATGTGCTTTATTGTACTTATGCATGCCGTGAAAGTTCTCTGTACATTCTCCAGGTCAGCAATTTCGCCTGCCTTGAAGGGGACAGTTAGTGTACAGCAATATTCCAGCTTAGAACAAGCGATTTGAAGAGAATCATCATGGGCTTTGCTTCCCTAGTTTTGATGGTTCTCATTATCCATCCTCTCATTTTTCTAGCAGATGAGGTAGATACATTATTGTGGTCTATGAATGTGAGATCCTCTGACATTATCACTCTCAGATCTTTCACATTAGTTTTTTGCTCTATTGTCTGGTTAGAATTTGTTTTATACTCTGATATATTTTTAATTTCCTCAAGTTTTCTGTATCTGAGTAGTAGTTGAAATTTCTCTTCATTGAACTTCATATTATTTTATGCGGCCCATTTAAAGATTTGGTTGATGTCCGCTTGGCGTCTTGTAGTGTCTTCAATGGAGGACACTGTCATGGCAATTCAAGTGTCATCCACAAAGGAAGACAGAGCCATAGCTTACATCTCTGTCTATGTCAGATATGAGGACGAGGAATACGATGGGAGTGAGTACTGTGCCTTGTGGAACAGAGCTTTTCACTGTAGCTGGCATACAGACTTAACTTAATTCCTATAATGTATATATTTATATTTTAACTAGTCATTTATATACAGTACAATATTTACTGTACATTTTGCTTGGAAATATTTTGCACACCAGCACAAGTGGAAACTGTGGGAATGTTTTCTGACATTTGTTGCCCCATTACACTAGTGTCTCCTGTGTACTCACCTATTTGTGGTTGCACGGGTTGAGTCACGGCTCCTGGCCCCTCCTTTTTGCTGATCACTAAAAGGTCCACTCTGCTCCAAGAGCTTTATTGTACCTCTTCTTAGCTGTTTATAGATCCTGCCTCCACTGCATCACTCTCTAGATTGTTCCACTTTGTGATAACTCTGTGACTGTAGAAATACTTCGTAACATCCCTGTCACTCGTCTGAGTTTTCAGCTTCCAGTTGTGATGCCATGTTGCAGTGTCCAATCTCTGAAACATTCTGTCCTCTCCACTTTGTCAATTCTTCTAAGTATTTTTTTTACATTGTTATCACGTCCTCCATATCCCTCCTGTCCTTCAGTGTTGTCTGGTTGATTTCCCTTAACCTCTTCTCATAAGACATACCCCTTAGCACTGGGACTAATCTTGTTGCAAAACTTTGCACTTTCTCTAATTTCTTGACGTGCTTGACAAGGTGTGGATTTTATACCGGTGCTGCACAGTGTACAGTATCTTGAATGACTCCTTACTTAGGTGTCAAAATGCTATTCTTAAGTTTGCCAGGTGCCCATGTGCTGTGGCAGTTATTTGGTTGATGTGCACCTCAGATGTGTTTGTTAGTGAGGTTTGCAGCCTTTGACCCCCTTGCATGTGCTCAGCAGTCTTTGATCTTCCCCAAACTTCATGACCTTCCTCAGGCTTCATGACATTGCACTTGGTGGGGTTAAACTTCAGGATCTACATACTTGTTGGGCCTGGTTTGCAGCCTGTCCAGATCCCTTTGTAGTCCTACCTGATCCACTTCTAGAATAGAATAGTTTATTTGGACATGATACAAAGTTGTACAAGGTATAGTCGTAGGGTGTACATGCCAAAAGCCCCTTGTATGCAGAGTAGGGATGTATCGGATGTGAAAAATTTAGATATCCGGTATGCGGATGTGTATACGGATGTCTTACTTATTTTGCGGATTCGGATGCGGATATCTGCTTACAGTAAAATGCGGATGCGGATATCTGCTTTCAGTAAAATGCGGATGCGGATTTTGCAGGACAGTCATAAAACACCAGATTTTTGTTTTTATACCACATGGCAAATACTTTTATTACATAATACTTTTAATACATAATGCTTTTATTACACAATACTTTTATTTATAATAATTTTATTACATTTAATACATAATACTTTTATTTCATAATACTTTTATTACATAATACTTTTATTACATAATACTTTTATTACATAATACTTTTATTACATAATACTTTTATTACATAATACTCAAAAACCACCTACTCACCCAAAACTAAATGATCATACTATAAACTACTTTGAAAAATGCTCATTATTACTTTCCTATACGATAATCTCAATTTTTAATATGTTACTATTATGTTACCCCCTACTCAATCAAAACTAAATACAGTGGTACCTCGGTTAACGATGGTCCCCAAACTCGCCCTTTTATGTAAGTTTATTTTTTTAAATGCTTTTGTAAGTGTATTTTTGGAGATCTAAAAGGACTAGTCTATTTTACATCACCCCGATCCACAAAGGAGGTGACCAAACTGACTTGAACAATTATAGACCAATCTCAAATTTACCACTGCTTTCTAAAATCTTCGAAAAATTAATTCATAAACATATCTATTCCTACCTCGTCTCACACAATGTACTAAACCCCTGTCAATTTGGATTCAGGACCAACAAGAGCACAAACGATGCTATAACACACATGTTAGAGTTAATATACACCGCACTTGAGAAGAAAGAAGTTCTGCTGGGAATCTTCATAGACCTACGCAAAGCATTTGATACAGTCGACCATGATTTATTGCTCACAAAATTAGCGCATTATGGTATTAGGGGGCACCCCCTCAACTACCTAAAGTCGTACCTTAGCAACAGAAGTCAGTACGTGTACACAAATGGAGAGAACTCTTCCACACAACAAATTACAGTCGGTGTCCCTCAAGGTAGTGTCCTGGGGCCACTCCTATTCCTCATTTACATAAACGACCTACCGAATGCATCACAACTACTCAAACCCATTTTGTTTGCAGATGACACAACATATGTCTTCTCTCACCCAAATCCAGTCATATTAGCCAACACAGTTAATGCCGAATTACAGAAAATATCAACATGGATGATGACAAATAAGCTTACTCTAAATACGGACAAGACCTACTTCATTCAGTTTGGAAACAAAGCTGCAAATGTTCCACTTAACATAACGCTAAATGGTTCACCCATCACAAGGCTCACAGAGGGAAAATTCCTAGGAATACACCTTGACAGTAGTCTTAAATTCCAAACACACATACAACAAATTTCCAAGAAAATCTCAAGGACAGTAGGTATATTATCTAAGATACGCTATTATGTGCCACAACCAGCTCTCATTGCACTATATCATTCTCTTATCTACCCTTATCTCACCTATGGAATCTGTGCATGGAGCTCAACAACATTAAATCACCTTAGACCACTCATAACCCAACAAAAGGCTGCAGTCAGGATGATGACAAATTCCCACTCTAGACAACATACTCCACCTATATTCAGAACCTTAAAACTACTCACCATAAAAAATATTCATACCTATTCATGTGCCTTCTACATACATAAAACTCTACATGCTAATATCAACCCTCCGCTCAGAATTCTCCTCAACAACTTTAATAGGTCCCACGTACATGACACAAGACACAGATCACTATTTGACATACCCCGAGTCCATACTAACCAATGTAAAAATTCTATGCACATAAAGGGACCCAGAATCTGGAATTCATTACCAGTAAATATTTAGTTAACCTTGTCGGAAAATCAATTCAAGACTCTTCTCAAAAATCACCTACTCACCCTATACTAAATACTCATACTGTAACAAACTTTCAAACCCAATATTATTTTACTTAAGATAATCTCAATTTGATATGTTCATCCTCCTTAACACTTGTTGCAATTTCATATCATCATATTGTCATTTAAAATCTTGTAGTATCATCATTTTCTTAATTTGTAATAAAATATATAACTAGAAGAAACTATAAATTTTTCTAGTATTGTTATTATACTAGTATAGCATCAACATACTGTAACTTGAAATAAAATATACAACTAGATTAAACTCAACCAATTTCTCTTGTATTGTCTTTTAATAGTATGTATAACCATATTATAATTTAAAATAATACAGAACTAGAATAAACTCAATCAATTTCTTTAGCATTAAGTACTTAGTGAATAAGTCTTTAGAATAAACTGCCCCTAATGCCATGGCATGCCAGTGGCTCTCCTTGCATTACAGTTTTATAATTGTAACTTCCAATAACAGTGTACACTTGTAACATGCATCGAAATAATATTATTATTCCTTAGGGGGATAAATTCGTTTGGTAATGGCACTTGAACAGCATTCTGGAATGAAAAAATATCGTTAACTGAGGTACCACTGTACTCATATTATAAGTTAATGTCAAAAATGCTCAATGTTATTTTCCTTAAGATAATCTCAATTCCATATTACCATTACTGTAACAATCTAATATCATTATATAATAATTTAAACAGTAAAATTTCATCATATTGTAATTTTGAAAACAATTTTTAACTAGAATAAACTCAATAAATTTCTCTAATATTAAGTACATAGTCTTTAAGTTACTAGAATAAGCTGCCCCTAATGCCATGGCATGTCAGTGGCTTCCTTGCACTCAATTTACATTGTAACTACCAATACCTATGTAATCTGCAATGAAATAAAATTTACTTTACTTTACTATTACATAATACTTTTATTACATAATCAATTGACATTTGCTTAATACTTAAAGTTTATGATCGGAAGGTTTTTCTTCAAGAATAACAGTTTCTCTGCATTTTCTGCCAGAAGTTGTTTTCGTTTGTTGTCATAAATGAGGCAGCAGCACTGAACAACTGCTCACTAGGAACACTGCTGGGTGGGCAACACTGAACAACTGTTCACTAGGAACACTGCTTGGTGGGCAACACTGAACAACTGTTCACTAGGAACACTGCTTGGTGGGCAACACTGAACATCTGCTCAATAGGAACACTGCTGGGTGGGCAACACAGATACTGGCAAGCAATCTTCGCCAAATCAGGGTACTCTCCCTTCATTCTCTTCCACCACTGCAAGCTGTCTTCACTTGGAAGTAGGTGGTGGCCAAGGGTTAGGCAAGTGAAGAATTCCCTGTATTAAGATACCAAGATGTTGCTGTGTCAGACAGTAACTCCAGGCTGAGGAACTGATTTCCTCAAACTACTCCTGTTCTTCACGATTCTCCTTTGTATGGACTGATGAAGCCTCTGTGTGGTGAAACGTTTCCTCAATAAAGATACATAAGAACATATGAAAGGAAGAACACTGCAGCAGACCTGTTGGCCCATACTAGGCAAGTCCTTCACAATCCATCCCACTAACAGAATACTATTTGCTCAACCTAATTTTCAATGCATATGTGTGTAATTTATCAGCCTAGTAGGGTTATTGAAGCTAGTACCTTGGGTAGTTTTAAATTTAGGTTGGATAAATTCATGAGTGAGAGGGGTTGGTTTTGAGTGGGAATTGCACATGAGTAAATAGAATTATCAAAGCTTATTTCTTGCGTAGCATTGAAAATTTGGTTGGGCAAATATTCTATTAGTGGGGTGGATTGTGAAGGACCTGCCTAGTATGGGCCAACAGGCCTGCTGCAGTGTTCCTTCTTTCTTATGTTCTCTCTCTCTGCACAGGTCATTAAGTTATAATATTTGAAGCTGCAATGTTAATTTGTAAAGCATAAGAACAAGTTTGTGGGAAACAAACATGCAAGCTCTGTAATTTAGGTTATAATATCCGCTACATCCGCTTTGTTTGGCGCGGATGCGGATGCTTATTTAATCGTGATTGCGGATGCGGATGTCTCATTTAGGAAAAATACGGATGCGGATGCGGCTGTGGATGTCTCGTTTAGAAAAAATACGGATGCGGATGCAGATGTCTCATTTAGAAAAAATACGGATGCGGATGTAAGAATTTGTGCGGATGTTCCGGGATGCAGATGCGGATACGGATATCCGATACATCCCTAATGCAGAGCATTATGGGCAAACTTAACATTAACTTAAGATTACGTACTTAGTCTATAACAGATTAAATGGTAAGATTTACAGTAAACAGTTGAGTATTTAATCAATGAAATTTGAACATTACAGTTTTGAAGCATTACAGTTTTATGATAGAACAAAATAATTAATTTACTATATGTAGTATTACAATTTGTCAAATCAGATCAGAGACATTTATGAACTATAATTCTCTGAATTAGCTTCACATCGTCTGCAAACAGGGACACCTCTGAATCTGTTCCTCCTGTCATGTCATTCACATATACCAGAAACAGCATTGGCCTAGGACTGACCCTTGTGGAACCCCGTTCATCACATGTGCCCATTCTGACACCTCGTTGTGTACTATCACTCATTTCTTTCCTGTCAGATATTCCCTGATCCTTTGCAGTGCCTTTCCTGTTATTCTTGCATGCTTCTCTAGCCTTCTTACAGTCCAAGAAAATGCAATCTACCCACCCCTCTCTCTTATGTCTTACTTCTGTAACCTTGTTGTAAAACTTCAGTAGGTTTGTGACAGGATTTCCCATCCCTAAAACCATGCTGGTTATCATGTATAAGCTCATTTCTTTCTGAACAGTGGCCAGTTAGAGGAAGGGCCAGGGAGTGGACCTAGTGGCAGCCAGCAAAGAGGTGAGGCCAGGAGCTGTGACTTGACCCCTGCAACCACAAATAGGTGAGTACAGACACGTACACACACACACCTGCATGCACGCACACATACACATACAGTTGAACCTCGGTTGTTGGTTGCATTACTTGTTGAATAAATCAGTTTTCGAATGAGGTGTTTGAGAAAAAAATGTCCTGGTTTTCATACGTTCTCTTGGTTGTTGATGGACAAGTTTTTGCGTATACGCAACAGGACAAAGTGGCTCAGATCATGTGCTCATGAAATGCACACTGGACAATGGGTCGAGAGCGTGGATATGAGTCAGTCTAGCCATTAACTCATATGCTGTAAACATCTCTTGAGTTTTTGTTGTGTATCTTGAACTTTTTTTTTATTTTGCAGTTTTGGTGCAACTTTTTTTTTTATTGTGAGATAAGCCATCATGGGTCCAAAGAAGGATAAAGAGATGAAAGCAAAAAGAAAGATGTAAAAAGCACTGTTGAGTTTAGAAAAGAAGTTATTAGAGAGAACGAAGATCGGCTTTGTGTTGTTGATATAGAAAAACTTTTTGGTAAATCAGAGTCTACCATTAGCACGATATTTCAATTAAATTTTCATTTAGTATTCATTTTTACAGTTTTCCTGTGCTGTATAATTTTATACATTATTTTATGTAGTAGTTAGTACATTATTAATACATTATTATATTGACATTTGGGGTCTGGAATGGATTAATTCTCTTTACATTATTCTTTATGGGAAAAATTGCTTTGGTTGTCGAACTGACATCTGGAACAAATTAAATTAAAAAACTGAGGTTCCACTGTACATACATACATAT
Organism: Cherax destructor; assembly: GCA_009830355.1. Taxonomy (NCBI): domain Eukaryota; kingdom Metazoa; phylum Arthropoda; class Malacostraca; order Decapoda; family Parastacidae; genus Cherax; species Cherax destructor. The sequence goes on from WNWK01000009.1 coordinate 1,397,686, forward strand.
GCAGAACAACCACAGTGGTTGTTCTGCATATTGTGATATCACCTGTTTACTTTGCTCTTGTTGAACACACACATATTTTACACACTACAGAACTGTGTATGTAACAAAATGATCGATGAATGTTTATATAAAAAAATTAATTTAAGAATATTTATCTTAGATTTCCTTTGTCCTCAGAAACTACTGTTAGGTGTATGACAAGAAAAAAATTGGTGGTAGCCATTCTTATTTTACTTCCTGGCTACCAGTCTTCTGAGGGATGAAGAGTGAAAAGAAGCCTCGGGGTAGAGGTGGTCGGAAGAATGCTGGGAACAAAACTCATTCACAGAGCGTCAGACAGCCAAGAAAAGGAGAGCCAAGTGATCAAAACTCACATTCAGATAATCACAAGAATTCTCCCATAAAAGATGCTCCATGTCAGGTTGAAAGTTGTGATAATTATGTCAAACAAGCCAGTGGAGGATGTATTCCAAGGCAAGTCTCTGATCTTGAAGAAGGTGATAGCCAGAAACAGTGTGATATAATGGATACTAATAGTCAGATAAAATCTCAAATCCCAAATAAGAGTAACAGGAGTATGGCTAAACAGGATTGTTGTGCAAATATTTTGCAAAATATTGAGACTGCACCACAAACTTTGAATAAAATGGATGAACAAGCCAGTGGAGGATGTATTCAAGGCAAGTCTCTGATCTTGAAGAAGGTAATAACCAGAAACAATGTGATATAATGGATACTAATAGTCAGATAAAATCTCAAATTCCAAATAGTAGTAACAGGAATATGACTGAACAGGTTTGTTATGCAAATAGTTTACAAAATATTGAGACTGTACCACAAACTTGGAATAAAATGAACAGTTATGAAGAAACAGAGACACAGAATACTATTTGCTTTGAAGAACATACCTCTGACAAAATTATTATAAATAAGTCTTCAACACAAGAGTTTGTAGAACAATCAAAGAGTCTTCCAGACAACAGGCCTTATGGACACATGCATGTTGATTCAAACTTCAGAACTCGGATTGATAGTTATCAAGAAAAGCCTCAATTTCTTCCTGCTAAGAAAGGAGAACATATTTTTGAAAAGGAAAAGGAACAGTTTGATGCTGAGGAAATTGAACTAGTTGATGCTAAGATGAATAAGGGATCTGATACTGAAGACAATGGAAACAGTAATGCTAAGCTAAGTGATTCCTTTGATGCTACACCGAATGAAAATGAAAGTCTTAATTCTGAGCCAGAAAAACAGCTTTCCAAGGAAACTAAAGATAATGGTAAAATACATATTGAAGGTATTGAAAGTATGGAAAATAAAGAGTATGATCACAAAAATGTTAATTTTCAAGTCATGCCCAATAAATGCTCAGACTTTTGCTCACTGGACAGTAGTGATGGTAAACAAAATGAAGAGTTCAAAAGTAAGCAACATGAGAAGTATGATATTAATGAAGACAGATTTTTTAACAAAGAAAAACATGATTATGATAGCAAATCTCTTGAAGATAATAAAAATGAAAAACTTGCCTATGACAATGTAGATCCTGATGTTAAGCATGTAGGCCCTGAAGCTAAGCCAGATGAAAAACATTCAGAGGAACATCACAGGCCTGAGGTTATGCAAAATGATTATCTTGAGATTAAGCAAAATAAAATGCTTTCCAAGGAAGATGTAAATCTTGAGGTTATGCAGAATGAATACCCTATGCCTAAACAGAATGAAAAGTATGGTCAGAAATATGAAAAGCTAGATGATATGAAGGATGAGTGGACAGAAACTCTACAAAAGGATGAGATTCAGGTTAAGCTGCATGAACAACTTGGTGCTAGACAAAAGGTAGAGCATGTTAAAGAAAATAAAGAGCATGACTCTGTACAGAGGGAATACTGTGAAACTATTCAAGAAGAGCACATGAAGGAAAATGAGGAACCTTATCTTGGACAAAATAAGTGTCTTGAAAAAAAGCAAACTGATCGGCTTGTTAAGGAGAATGAAATGCCTAATGCTGTACAAATAAATGCTGAACATCATGAATGTTTTAAAACAAAGCAAATCAAACTGCTTGATAAGGAAGATGGTAAACAAAATGAAGAGTTCAAAAGTAAGCAACATGAGAAACATGATATTAATGAAGACAGATTTTTTAACAAAGAAAAACATGATTATGATAGCAAATCTCTTGAAGGTAATAAAAATGAAAAACTTGCCGAGGAAAATGTAAAGCCTGATGTTATACAGAATGAATGCTCTGGAGCTGAGCAAAATGACAAACAGTCCAAGGGAAATGTAGAACTTGATATACAAAATGAATGCCCTGAAGCTAGGCTAAATGAAAAACATTCAGGGACAGATAAGCTTGATGTTATGCAGAATGAATGCACCCAGATTAAGGAAAGAGAAAAACATTTAAAGGAAATTGTTATGAAGAATGAATGCTCTAAAAGTAAACAAAATGTAAAATCTGCTGAGGAAACTGAAGATTATGATGGTATGCAGAATGAATATGTTGATCCCGATGTTAAGCATGTAGGCCCTGAAGCTAAGCCAGATGAAAAACATTCAGAGGAACATCACAGGCCTGAGGTTATGCAAAATGATTATTTTGAGATTAAGCAAAATAAAATGCTTTCCAAGGAAGATGTGAAGCTTGAGGTTATGCAGAATGAATACCCTATGCCTAAACAGAATGAAAAGTATGGTCAGAAATATGAAAAGCTAGATGATATGAAGGATGAGTGGACAGAAACTCTACAAAAGGATGAGATTGAGGTTAAGCTGCATGAACAACTTGGGGCTAGACAAAAGGTAGAGCATGTTAAAGAAAATAAAGAGCATGACTCTGTACAGAGGGAATACTGTGAAACTATTCAAGAAGAGCACATGAAGGAAAATGAGGAACCTTATCTTGGACAAAATAAGTGTCTTGAAAAAAAGCAAACTGATCGGCTTGTTAAGGAGAATGAAATGCCTAATGCTGTACAAATAAATGCTGAACATCATGAATGTTTTAAAACAAAGCAAATCAAACTGCTTGATAAGAAAGATGGTAAACAAAATGAAGAGTTCAAAAGTAAGCAACATGAGAAACATGATATTAATGAAGACAGATTTTTTAACAAAGAAAAACATGATTATGATAGCAAATCTCTTGAAGATAATAAAAATGAAAAACTTGCTGAGGAAAATGTAAAGTCTGATGTTATACAGAATGAATACTCTGGAGCTGAGCAAAATGACAAACAGTCCAAGGGAAATGTAGAACTTGATATACAAAATGAATGCCCTGAAGCTAGGCTAAATGAAAAACATTCAGGGGAAGATAAGCTTGATGTTATGCAGAATGAATGCACCCAGATTAAGGAAAGAGAAAAACATTTAAAGGAAATTGTTATGAAGAATGAATGCTCTAAAAGTAAACAAAATGTAAAATCTGCTGAGGAAACTGAAGATTATGATGGTATGCAGAATGAAAATGTTGATCCTGATGTTAAGCATGTAGGCCCTGAAGCTAAGCCAGATGAAAAACATTCAGAGGAACATCACAGGCCTGAGGTTATGCAAAATGATTATCTTGAGATTAAGCAAAATAAAATGCTTTCCAAGGAAGATGTAAAGCTTGAGGTTATGCAGAATGAATACCCTATGCCTAAACAGAATGAAAAGTATGGTCAGAAATATGAAAAACTAGATGATATGAAGGATGAGTGGACAGAAACTCTACAAAAGGATGAGATTGAGGTTAAGCTGCATAAACAACTTGGGGCTAGAAAAAAGGTAGAGCATGTTAAAGAAAATAAAGAGCATGACTCTGTACAGAGGGAATACTGTGAAACTATTCAAGAAGAGCACATGAAGGAAAATGAGGAACCTTATCTTGGACAAAATAAGTGTCTTGAAAAAAAGCAAACTGATCGGCTTGTTAAGGAGAATGAAATGCCTAATGCTGTACAAATAAATTCTGGACATCATGAATGTTTTAAAACAAAGCAAATCAAACTGCTTGATGAGGAAGATGAAAATAATGGTCTACAATATCCTCAAACTGAGGATGATGACCAGGTTGAAGATGAGTTAAGAAAACAAGATACATGTAATGATGAACATGAAAAAGAATATAAAAAAGTTGTAACTCAGAAAAAGAAATCATTTGATGAGAGGCCAAATAATCAACTTCATAATAAGCCAAGGGAAAGACTATTAAATGCTATAGTGAATGTTCCTGCTGGCCAAAGTGAACAGGTTGGTGTCATAGGAAATATACAGTTTGATGCTAGGGAAAGTGATCATCTTAAGGAAAATGAACATATTTTAAAAAGTAAAGAGCATGCTGAGGGAAGTAAAAAGGCAAATTTTAATAAAAATGAAGCGGTAGATTCTAAAGATGTGTGTAAGTTTTCTTCTAAACTATATGAGGAGCAAACTGTTAAAATAAGTGAAGAACAAAATCCTAATGGTAAAGAAAGTGAACTCTTCAGTATTAAATCAAATGAAAAACATGTTTATGTCAGTCAAGGAATGCCATGTGAAGGGCAAATGAAAAATAATGATAGATCAGTGCAAGAACTAAATGATATGTCTATCCAAAAACTGATTCTACCCCTGTCCAAAATCTTTATCTTGTGGAAAAGAAATTGAATAGCCAAAATGAGGACAAAGAATTTAATAATCAAGAGCAAGATAATAAGCAAAACTCCTTCCAAGATGCAAAAAAGCTTCAGGGTCAGCAAAATATATATGAAAAGCAAAATTTAGATATTGATATCAAGATAAGTGAAAAAACAAATCCAGTACCTGGTCAGCTCTATGACAATATGCAGTATGAATTTAGGGAACAAAATTCACCTGGGCACCACATGCCTAGTCATGTGCAATATGATATTCAGAAGAATCCTGAACCAGAAACCTACACTGATAGTGGCAGACAATTTGTGGGGAGTGATACCCAGTTTAACATGTCAACCTCTCTCAAAACAACTCAACAAGATAAAGTTGAGGAAATTAGTGAAAAACAGGCTTTTACAGAAATGTCAGAACAGCAGGTGAACACCAGTTGTTCTAATCATAAAGACAGCAGTTATAATGAAAATTACAAAAGGAAAGAATATCAACCAAATGCATACCAGCGCAGCATTAATCAGGAAAAAGAATCACAAGTGGACGATCGGTTACATAGCCAGCTGGGTATTTCTGAAGTTAATGAATCTGTTGGGAAAGATAATAAAGATCAAGCAAGGGAGCAAGATCTTAAAGATCAGTATGGTAATAGCAGACAAGGTGGATATAATAATGGCCACAAGAAATATAAGTCATGGAACAGTTACCAGCCTCATTACCAACACTCTGGTTATGGAAGTCAACAAAATTTTTCACCTCATTATCCAAATAATTATGGTCATGAATATTATTATTATTCACATGGTTGGCATCAGCAAGATCGTGGTTCTCGCAGCCGTGCGTTTAATAAAGGTCGGAAAGGGAAACACAACCAGCAACACAGCCAGCCACAGCAGCAACAGGAGCATTCAACATTTCTCGCACAGGAGATGCCAAGGTACTCAAAAATAACTTTTGATTTATTGATATAATACTGAATATTTTTTCTATGACATCCCATCTTGTTAATAAAAAAATATGCAAAAACTTTGAAGAAACTGCACATTCTTAGTCCTATATAATATGGTTAACCTTTGTTGAAACTAAAGGACCAAAATGTTTTTGCTAGTTGCATTTTTCTTTTATTTAAGATAACATTCAAATTTAATTTGCTTAAACCATGAGCACAATATGCACTTTGTAAAAGATTTATTTTAAATACAGTGGACCCTTGAATTTCGTAATTCGTTCCAGAGAGTCTGTCGAAAGGTGAAATTTACGAATTGCGAAACCATTTTCCCCATAAGAAATAATGTAAATCCAATTAATTCGTTCCAGACAAAAAATACATTTTTTAGAGAGTAAATATAGATTTACATACGAGCTAATATCAACTCTACAGCTTATTTATCTATCACAATTCATCTAATATGACATAATAAACAATATTAATAACATAGAAACATGATATATACTCTAGAATGAATAAAATATGTCATTACATATGTCACGAGTGGTAGTGGTGGTGGTGTTGGGTTTATATAGGCCACTGAGAGCATAATCTGTACATATTAGTGGTAGGGAGGGGGCAGCAGAGGCCACCACCACTATTCACATAAATAAGAAATATTTACACTTTAATTTATAAATAAGAAATATTTACACTATAAATAAGAAATATTTACACTATAAATAAGAGTGATCATGACAGAGGATCTCACCTTCAAGGGCCAAAGGACTGTAGCAATTGCATCTGCCAGAAAAATGACAGGATGGATAATGAGAACCTTCAAAACCAGGGATGCCAAGCCCATGTTGACACTTTTCAGGTCGCTTGTTCTATCTAGGCTGGAATATTGCTGCACACTAACTGCACCTTTCAAGGCAGGTGAAATTGCTGACCTAGAAAATGTACAGAGAACCTTCACGGCACGCATAACTGCAATAAACCACCTCAATTACTGGTATAGAAATTTGTCTTGGACTGCCTCCTTGAAAGCTGCCCTCTGGCAAGCACTGTTGACACCAACACTCTGAGAAGCTTCTCTCAGACTTACAAGTGGCTTATGGACAGAATTTCTAGCTGACTGCAGTCGAAAGAATTCCCCACCTACATGCACTACTGAAAAAGGGTTTAACTTACTTGATGGACTAGAAATGTCTCCTAGTCTTCCAATCTCCCTAAGCTATAACCCCCTCCAAACACCACGTGTAGAGAAGGACCTTAATCTGCAATAATTCAAGTGGTATTAGTGTCCTGCCTGCATCTCAGAGTTCCTGGTTTCAAAGGATATCCCCTAAGCTATATATATGCAGTAAGTGACACTAGACTAATACTTAAGGGGGATTGCCCACAATTATTACCTTATAGTGGGCGTTCGCCTGCTTATAACCCACAGCTCAAATAACCCCACCTTACTCCGAATATCGCCGGCCAGCTATACTAAGAGAAATGCAAGGAATTGTTTTACTGTGGGGGCCTGGGCCAGAGACGAATATCCACAGTACGTCGGGAAGCCTCTGTGATTCTTGGTTCCCAGGCAAGTATTTTGAAGACACGTGGGGGACCGAGCTCTAGCTCTTAGTACCCTGTTAACACCACGACGTCCAGTTCAAGAAGGAAGAACTAGCGCTCTCTCCAGCCTAGATTCAAGTGTGGGGCTGCCAGTTCTTGTTAGCTAACATAATCTAATGTTCCTATTCAGGCCTTAAAACTACCTATGTCAAGGTGCTAGAGCTACATTATTAATATCTAAAGTTGCCTCAATAATCCTACTATTAGTTACTAACTGTACAAACTTACCTAGGCCTTCCTAGGAGAGTAAATCTATCAATTAACATGTGTTATCTCTCTACCTCCGCCAACTACTGTGTTTGTTTGGGTGGGTGTGTGGGTTCATGAACTCAGAGGACCTATCCGTGGTACGTTTAAGGCTCCATACGGCTCACTTACCCTGTGGAACTTGAGCGACTCAAAAAAGTTTCCACAACTGGGAACGCTTGAAGTTCCTAAACCTGTACTCCCTGGAACGCAGGCGGGAGAGATACATTATTATATACACTTGGAAAATCCTAGAAGGATTAGTACCAAACTTGCACACGAGTGTCACTCCCTACGAAAGCAAAAGACTCGGCAGACGATGTAACATCCCCCCAATGAAAAGCAGGGGTGCCACTAGCACGTTGAGAGACATCACAATAAATGTCAGGGGCCCAAGACTGTTCAACTGCCTCCCAGCATACATAAGAGGAATTACCAATAGACCCCTGGCTGTCTTCAAGCAGGCACTGGACAGGCACCTAAAGTCGGTGCCTGACCAGCCAGGCTGTGGTTCGTACGTTGGACTGCGTGTGGCCAGCAGTAACAGCCTGGTTGATCAGGCTCTGATCCAACATGAGGCCTGGTCACAGACCGGGCCGCAGGGGCGTTGACCCCTGGAACTCTCTCCAGGTATATCTTGGGTGCATTAAATATCGTATATTACGTTAATATAGACTTTTCCATTAATCCATCTATGATATTTTTTTCAAAATTATATAATAAACATGCTATGTAACATATAAACATGATACATACACCCACAGTATAAAAATTGACATAAATATGAGATTTGTTTACCAAGCGGTTTGTATGAGTGCCGGAAGAATCACATTTGCTCTAGTCAAACACCAGTTACTTAACTGTAGAAATTTATTCATTTCGTATGCCTTCACTCTATAGCTATTCACGACCCTTGTGAATGCCTTAAGCATTCTGTGGAGAGGGAGCATGGACACAGAGGTCACCTCACAGTAACTAAAAACAACAGACATATCCCCACTCCACAAAGGTGGCAGTAAAGCAATTGCAATGAATTACAGACCAATAGCACTAATGTCCCACATTATAAAAATCTTTGAAAGAGTTCTAAGAAGCAAGACTGCTACTCACGTAGATACCCATCAGTTGCACAACCCAGGGCAGCATGGGATTAGAGTAGGTCTCTCCTGCCTATCCCAACTACTGGACCACTATGACATGGTCTTTGATGCTGTGGAGGACAAACAAAATGCAGATGTTGTTTACACAGACTTTGCGAAAGCCTTTGACAAGTGGAATCATGGTGTAACAGCGCACAAAATGCATGATAAAGGAATGACAGGAAAAGTTGGTAGATGGATCTATAACTTCCTAACAAATAGAACACAAAGAGTAATAGTAAACAGAGTAAAGTCAGAGGCAACTACAGTGAGAAGCTTTGTTCCACAAGGTACAGTACAGTCACTTTCTTTACCAAAGGACTGGCACTAGGAGCTTTCTTTGGGCCTATGGTGGCTTATTTAGCAGTCACACAATAAAAAAGTGCCCAAAACAATGGATTATTACAAAATGTTTGGTATGACCTCGCAGGATATGTTCACTCACCGAGAAACAATGTGATACTGCCTCAGAATGTGTGTGGGAGGCGGCTTTGTGTGCGTGCTGGGGACTGGACAGGTTCCATACCATCGATAAAAACGGAGGAAATCGACGAAAACAGAGCCAATATTTTGATGAAAAAAGTCGGCCAAAACTGAAATCGGCGATAACGGAGATCGATGAAAACAGAGGGTCCACTGTACGTGTATATAAAACAAGGCTTAAATCATTGTGATATAAGAACCTCTAAAGTCAAAACTATGTAAATCCAGAACCTCTGCAGTAAAATTAGTCAACCAAACATTTAAATAAAGCAGAAGGTTGCATATCCCCTCATATCTTCATATTTTAGTGCAGTGGATTTTTTTTTACCTGAAATTCTTGTTAGTGCATGTATGTAAACAACAACTAATATTGTGTTGCTAGAAGCATCTTATGATAAGGTAACCTGTCATAGGTGAAATGCCTGAAATGTGCTCATTTGGCTTCAACAAATAAGTCTTTGTCATTAGTAAATCAGATCCATTTGAGTGTGAAGTGTAAATTTAAAACTGAAATTAAATAAGTTTATTTGTATTAATTCTACAGTAACTGTACAGTATCATTTTATATTCCCTAAAAAAGTGTTCAACCTACATGAATTATTCATTGCAACTAATATAGCTGTAGCATTAACTGTCACGGAAATATTTATAAACTTTGTAAAAGAAATAAAGCATTTATGTTTAATTTCTAAAAGGATAAACAAACTTATCTTTTATTTCAGAGCGTTGACTTGTGATAAATGTAAGGAAGCTTTCAATCATTTGAACAAGATACCGAGATCTCTACATTGTGGACATACATGTTGCACAGAATGTGCTCAACAGCTATTAAAGAACAGTGAGATTTCTTGCCCTGTTTGCAGGAAAAAAACCTGTAATGTTCATTCCATCAGCAGCCTTGCATGTAACCAAAGTATTATGAAGTTAATCCCAGAAATAAGGGATAAACCTATTGTAACTGTCAGCAGGACTGACAGCCCAGTAAACCAGTTGAATGTTTCTAAAGTCTCTCTCATGGGAGAGCATTATGAAAAGCCAGTAATGACAGGAGACAAAAAACAGAGTATGCAATTCCCACCTCAAAATGGCTCCAGAAGAGAATTTAACACTGTGTCACCCCACAACAGTCAATGTTTAGGAGCTGGAGTGGATCTGTCTGCATACTGTGCTAAATGTCAACAGTGGATATGTGATGTGTGTAGAAAAGTTGATCATAATGAAAAAAGAGGCTGTATCCTGAATCCACTCAAAGATACCATAACAAAAATGAAACAAAATCATGAAAATGATGCCGCCTCAGCTTGTGAAACCCTTAATGGATCAGTGAAGGAACTTAAGAGTTACTGTGATCAACTTGATGTTCTACTTTTATCTATGCGTGCAGCATTTGAATGTATTGGGGCTGAGCATGAAGATCTCAAAAAGGCTGTACAAGAAGGCACACAGATGAAAAGTAATCTAAAAGATTTAGTACTTAAATCTCAGTCATTTAGAAATCTTTCTGAAACATTAGCAGACTTCAGGGATATTAAAAATGGTTGTGTTACATCACAAGACTGGATGTCTAATGTCATGTCTCGAGTCAGCGGTAGTGATACAGTGAAGAAAGTAGCTAAGGTAAGTAGAAGTACTTTGTGGAATATAATGATAGTACAAAACTTTTGTGTTATTCTATAATAAGCATTGCCCTAAAAAAACTAAACAAATCACAGCTAAAAGATTAAATAGTCCCTGGCTAACCCCCAGCATACTCAAATCCATTAATATAAAGCACCTATATGAAAAACAGTACAGAATGGGGCAAATAACAAGAGAACAAACAAAACGTTACTCATCAAACCTAATGAGTCTGATAAGAAGGTCAAAAAAATTGTACTATGAGAACAGATTACAGTGGAACCCCGGTTAACGAACACCCCGGAAATCGTGCAGTTATGTAAGTATAATATTGTAAGTGCTTGTGGAAGTGTATTTTGGGGTCTGAAATAGACTTAACCTAAATGACATTTTTTCTTAAGGAAGTAAATTCGTTCGGTAATGGCACTTGAGCAGGCTTCTGCAATGAATTTTTTTCGTTAACCGGGGTTCCACTGTACATAACTTAAAAGGTGATATAAAAAAGACCTGGAAAACCCTATCTGAAATTCTAGGAACTAAAAAGATATCCACAAACAGAACAATCAAGCTAACAAAACCAGATGAACCCCTACTCCCACCTATTGAAACAGCAAACAAACTCAATGATTTCTTCTCCACCATAGGAAAAAAAGCTGGCAAGCAAAATCCCAAGTTCAAACTCCACCTAACGACTATCTCACTGGCACCTATCCGAACACACTATTCCTAGCCCCGGCCAACCCAATAGAAGTTTCACTTATAATCAACACATTAAAAAACAAAGCAGGTGACCAAAATAACTTACCACATTTTATATACAAAAAAGCCTCTCAAGTTCTCTCACCAATTATTGCAACACTTTAACAAATCTCATCAATACTCAAAATAGCGAGGGTCACCCCTATACATAAAGGAGGAGATCAAACAGACCTGAATAACTACAGGCCGATATCTAACTTACCCCTTCTCTCCAAAATCTTTGAAAAATTAATTCATAGACAAATATATTCCTACCTCACCTCCAACAACGTACTCAACCACTGTCAATTTGGATTCAGGCCTAATAAAAATACAAATGATGCAATTATACACGTTAGAAATAATTTACACCGCTCTTGAGAAAAAAGAAATCCCAGTGGGAATCTTCATTGATTTACGTAAAGCTTTTCATACAGTTGACCATGATCTGTTACACCTAAAATTATCACACTATGGTATAAGAGGGCACTCCCTCAACTACCTAAAATCATACCTTAGCAACAGAAACCAATATGTGTACATAAATGGAGCTAGCTCTACCGTGCAAACTATTACAGTAGTTGTCCCACAGGGAAGTGTTCTTGGCCCACTTCTCTTTCTCATTTACATTAACGACCTACCAAATGCATCTCAACTACTCAAACCCATACTATTTGCAGATGACACTACATACGTTATCTCCACCCAAGCCCAGACATACTAGCCAACACTGTAAATACTGAATTGCAGAAAATATCTACCTGGATGATGACCAACAAACTTACTCTCAATATTGATAAAACCTATTTTATCCAATTTGGGAACAGAGCTACAAACGCACCACTTAACATAATGATAAACGGGTCCCCTATCACAAAACTCACAGAGGAAAATTCTTAGGAATCCAACTTGAGAGTGGCCTCAAATTTCAGACACTATACAACAAATTTCCAAGAAAGTCTCAGAGACCGTGGGAATACTATCCAAGATACGGTACTATGTTCCACAACCAGCTCTCCTTACCCTATATCACTCACTCATTTACCCCTACCTCACCTATGGAATCTGCGCATGGGGCTCTACATCAATAACTCATCTCAGACCACTAATAACACAACAAAAGGCAGCAGTTAGAATGATAAATTCACACTCCAGACAACATACTCCACCAATATTCAAAACCTAAACTCCTACTCACTACATGGACCCTAAGACATTCATATTCTTTTTAACCTGTGCCTTCTGATTGACAATACATAAGACACTCTCTATCATAAACATTATGCAATATACCCACCACTCAAACTTCTTACCAATTTTAACAGGACACATGACATAACATTAGACACAGATCACTCCTCGATGTTCCCGTGTCCATCTAACACTATGTAAAACTCAATGCATATAAAAGGCACGAAATTTGGAATTCATTACCTGTCATTGCCAAAGAAACCCTGCCTGTACCCCAATTCAAAACGATGCTAAAAACCACCTTCTCACCCAAACCTAAATGCTCAATATCAAACATTCCCAACAAAGTAGAATAATCACTTAAATGTAAAAACCTGATTAATCACTTAAATGTAAAAACCTGTTATGAATAATACATACTAAGCTAACTGTTTCTTAACATTTACATTATAATGACCATGTAAACTGTAACTGCAATGCAATTAGTTGTTTTAAATTGTTATCTCACTCAATTAGTTGCATTGCTACAATTAATAAAGTATTATGTTCAACTTATATTCAAACTTTATAACTTGGATACACAATTATACTTATTTTATAAATTATCAACCATAATTTTTTACCATGTAGTCTACTATTAAATAGTCCTAAGAATGCCCGCAATGCACAGCATATTAGGGGCTTTTGGCATGTACATCTCATTTATACCTATGTATCATGTATCATGTCTACCTAACTATGTATCATTGTACCATGTCTAAATAAACTATTATTATTATTATTATAAAACATTTTAGTTAAGTAAAATTTTGAGTAATAGAACCCTTTCACTGTCAACACACCCTTGATTGAATGCCTCTTTGTTGGCATTTTTGAAAAATTAAAAAAGCAATTTTATCTTCTAAAATGGTGGAAAATCTTTTTTCTAAAGGTAATAACCCCAAAAATGAAAAAAATGGAGGTCAGGGAACACTTTATGCAACAAAGATTTTTCCCACTTTGAGTTGTCTTTTAGGCTAATTCTATCATACACTGCATGGGCGGGATTTTTGTTATACAGCCTCTCCTTACTTACCGATGGAGTTCCGTTCCTAAGACCACATCAGTAAATGAATTCGTCGTTAATCTAAGAATCATTCCTTACTGATAGTACTTAAAAAATGTCACCACCTGAAATTAAAACATTCAGTTTTATGTTTGCTGTGAAAATTCTTTCAATCCATTCATTATTAATGGTGATACAGCATGAAATAGGTCAATAACTTACTTTTGAGATATTCCAGGAAATGCACACATAGTACAGTGGACCCCTGAGTTACGAGCACCCTGGAAATCATACAATTATTTAAGTATAATATTGTAAGTGCTTTTGTAAGTGTATTTTTGGGGGTCTGAAATGGACTAACCTACTTGACATTATTTCTTAAGGGAATAAATTTGTTCGGTAATGGCACTTGAGCAGGCTTCTGGAATGAATTTTGCACTTTTTTCAGTCTTTGCATAGGATAAGAGTGATCTTCTATACTTACCCTTCAGGCGTATGTTTTCTATAATGGTCGCGGTCACTTTTTTTTTTTTATCCCTCCCTGCCATCCACCGCCCACCTTTGAATACCTTTCCATATAATGTTAGTTTTTATTCATTTGGGCATCTTTATCATGTTTCTACGTTATGTATGTTATACCTAATATTATTCTGGAATAAATATGATAGGTAGATAATCTTTATTGATAGTAATAGTATAATTACACAATATTTTATAGTGCCGTGTGGTGAATCATCAGCTGAGACACTGCGGGCTTCTCCCTCTGTTATAGCTAGCTCCGCCCACTTTGTAATGATGCCAAATGATGAATTAAACACGTATATTAGAAAGATAAAAATAAATTAAAAGTAAACTCCAACTTGATAACTTTGTTTTAATTTGCATAACTCTTACAAATTACAGAAAACAATAAAAAAGTAAAATACACATACAGTACACTCAATACCTTAAAATTTTGACTACATGATGAGTCATCAGTAAATAATTTTATTATACTGCCTTACGTAACACTGGCTGGGTGAGTTAGCGGACAGCCACGATATTGATTGAATGTGTCAAAATATTTCTACACAAAACCCATAACCTCTATAATAGACACTGTCCAATGAAAACGAAGCAGATCTCAGCAAAGAGACTAAACAGCCCCTGGCTTACAAATAGTATACGTACTTATATCCATCAATAAAAAAACATCTATATGAAAAACAATTCAGACTGGACTTAATAAAAAAAGAACTAACCAAACGATAAACCTCAGTGCAGTGGACCCTCGGTTATCGGCCATAATCCGTTCCAGAAGGTCGGCCTAAAACCGAAATGGCTGAAAACCAAAATACAGTGGTACCCCGAGTTTCGTACAGCTCCCAACTCAAACAGTTATGTAAGTGTATTATTGTAAGTGTATTTTTGGGGGTCTGAAATGGACTAATCTAATTTACATTATTCCTTATGGGCACAAATTCATTCGGTAACAGCACTCAAATAGCCTTCTGGAACGAATTATGGCCGAAACTCGGGGTACCACTGTAATATTTCCCATAAGAATTAATGTAAATACAATTTAATCCGTTCCAGACACCCAAAAATATTAACAAAAAATACATTTTTTAAAGATTAATTATAGTTTTACATACACAAAACAATGATAACTAAATAAAATAAATGAACATTTAAATCACTATTACATACCTTTATTGAAGACTTTTGTTGGCTTATGGAAGACAGGGAGGAGGAGAGACGGAGGACTGATTATTGTTTGGAAGGGGAATCCCCCTCCATAATGACTTCAGGTATCAAAGCCCTCTCTGGGGTTACTTCCCTTCTTTGTCTTTTACTGCCACTAGGACCAGCTTGAGAGTCATTGCACACCTGTCGCAAAAAAAACTGTCCACAGAGGTCTGTTTCTGGCGTCTCTTTAAGATTTCCCTGAAGTGGGATAAGGTTTTGTCACTGAACATGTTGCAGATATGGCTTGTTTCAGCTTGGTCAGGTTGATATTTCCCCACAAGTTTGCACCTCATTCCACTTTGCACAAATGCCTTAATCACTGAAGAAGGCACCTTCTCCCCTCTCTCTTCCTCCTCCTCTGAAGCAATTTCCTCAGCTGTGGTCTGTTGCTGTTCCAGATGAAGCTCTTGCAGCTCTTCAGTGATTAGCTTTTCCCTGTGATCCTCCACCAACTCTTCCACATCCTCGCCACTAACCTCCAACCCCATGGACTTCCCCAAAGACACAATAGATTCCACAACAGGCATAGGGTCCTCAGGGTCAGCCCCAAACCCTTCAAAATCCTTCTCTTGGACACATTCTGGCCACAGTTTTCTCCTGCAGAGTTTAAAGTCCTGGAAGTCACTCCCTGCCAAGCCTTACCTATAAGGCTTATGCAATGGAGGATATTGAAGTGATTCCTCCAGAACTCTCTTAGGGTCAAGTCAATGTCCGAGGTCACTTCAAAGCTCCTTTGAAATACTGCTTTGGTGTAGAGTTTTTTGAAGTTAGAAATGACCTGCTGGTCCATGGGCTGGATGAGAGGAGTGGTGTTAGGAGGCAAGAACTTCACTGTTATAAAACCGAAGTCCCTAAACAATTGGTCTTCCAAGTCTGGAGGATGAGCATGGAGCATTGTCCAGTACCAGGAGGCACTTAAGTGGCAATTTATTTTCCAGGAGGTATTTTTTCACACTCGGGCCAAACATCATGGACCCACTCTGAAAATTTGCCTCATGACCCATGCCTTATTTATTAGCTTTCCACATCACACACAGTCTACTCTTGACAACATTGTTTTTCTTGAACACTCTGGGATTTTCAGTGATACACCAGTAAAGGCTTCACTTTGAAATCCCCACTAGCGTTAGCACAGAACAAAAGAGTAAGCCTGTCTTTCATAGGCTTGTGTCCTGGCAGTGCCTTTTCCTCCTGTGTGATGTAGATCCTCTTTGGCATTTTCTTCCAAAAGAGGCCTGTTTCTTCACAACTGAACACTTGTTGGGGGAGGAATCCTTTAGCCTCTACGTACCCATTGAATTCATGCACAAATTTTTCAGCCGCACATTTGTCAGAACTAGCATCCTCGCCATGCCTTACCACACTGTGTATGCCACTACGCTTCTTAAATCTCTCAAACCAGCCTTTGCTGGCCCTAAAGATACGCTATTATGTGCCACAATCAGCTCTCCTTGCACTATATCATTCACTTATCTACCCTTATCTCACCTATGGAATCTGTGCAGGGATCAACAACATTAAATCACCTTAGACCACTCATAACCCAGCAAAAGGCTGCAGTCAGAATGATAACAAATTCCACTAGACAGCATACTCCACCAATATTCAAAAGTCTAAAACTACTCATTCATACATATTCTTGTGCCTATTACATACATAAAACTCTACACTCTAATATAAACCCTCCTCTCAAAATTCCTCTTCAAGGGGGGCTCCTTGCTGTGGTGAAGAGGCTCTTGGTCTGAGGAATTGGACCTCTTGGTCTTCTTCCTCAGACCGAACCTAATTACCCCCCAATCCCCCCTCCCTTTTCCCATTTTCCCCATCCTCCTTTTCCTTTCCTCCTCCTCCTCATTCCACCCTTATTTTCTTCCCATTTTTACCCTGGGAGCTTCCCTCCACAGGCATTCTAGTTCCTAGGTAGGGGAAAGGGTACCGTGATCCATCCCATTCCGTTGAGGTTCTTGGTGGTGGTGTAGTTTGCCGTGGAATCTGGATCGCCTGGGGATGTCCCGATCCTTCTCCGGTCTCCCAGGGGTGGCTTTGGGTATCTTTCGGGCGACGGGTGTATCTCTGGAGGCCACCTTTCGGATTCCGGGGTGGTGGCCGAAAGAGGTATGCTTTGTGGCTGATATCCGGCCGCCCTCTCTTTTGTCCGCCGCGGTGGCTTGGTGGATGTGAGGTTGCTATCCCGGATTGTTGGTTTACTGGCATGAAGGGTAGGGTATGGCACAGGTTCCATGCAGCATCTGCACTACTTGCGGTGTTGAGGTCCTCTTGGGCGCGGAGGGGAATTTACGCCCCTTTCATTCCTCCTAGGAACTATTCCTCCACGTTCCCCCCTTTTTTTATTCTTTTTTTTTTATTTTTATTTTCTTTTCTTTTTTTTTTTCTTAAAAACAAAAAGAAAGAAGTAACCTAACCATGGATGCCCTAATCCGTGAACCTACCCCCGGGCCCCTTCTTGATACTGTACTTAGTTCTGACCCTACCTCGTTAACGGACAACTCTTTGGACACCTCTAATACCCCTGTACCTCTTGCTGGTGCCGGTTCGTCACCTGCTTCAGGTTCCGGGGTTCCGACTAGCCCTTGTGACACGTCTGACCTTCGCTCTTCTCTGACCTTGATTCCGGCTTCTCCCTCAACGGTGCGGCAATTTTCGGATTGCTCGCCCGTTACACGTCGGACCACCTCCGGTCCCACACCCAAACGATCTAGACCCATACATGATGATTCGACACTTCCTTCTCGTTCATCTCAGAAACGACCAGCTCGTCACGCTCTCCCCCTAAACACTTTGTTTCACACTTACTCAATGGACAAAGTTTTTTACTCTATGACCGACTTCTCCTAATACCTATCTTTCAGATCATAGTATTGGTAAGGCTCTGCTACGTAATGATGGTAAAGATATCTCATTTCACGCTCTCAAGAGCGGCACTCGCATCATCACGGTCCAGAATGCTGGCCAAGCTCGTGATCTTTCTGTTCTTACGACCATAGATACTATTCTTATTACTATTGACAAGCATCATTCTCTCAATTCTTGTAGTGGTACTGTCATTTTACCCCACACCATTGTCCAACGGAATTTCCAGACATGTGGTGATGACATTTTGGAGCAGCTTGAGCTCCAAGAACTCCCTATCCTTAAAGTTGACACTTTTGTCCTCCCTGCCAATAAGCGAAGATGTTATCCTTGCAATATAGCTCGTTTAACATTTGACTGCCATGAACTTCCACCTTCGGTTTACATTGCAGGTCAACGTTTACAAGTTCGAAAGGTGACCCCTACACCGCAACAGTGTAGAAACTGCTGGCGTTTTGGTCATCCAGCGAAATATTGCAGATCCATGGCCGAATGCCCAGTCTGTGGTGCCGATGACCATGCCAGTCCTTCTTGTAATCTACCTCCCTCTTGCCTTAACTGTCATGAGGCGCATCCATCGTACTCTCGCTGTTGTCAGGTTTACCTGAATGAGCGGGAAATCCGTTGTCTCAAAGAGGCGGAAGGCTTCTCATAGGCTATGGCTGTCTCTCATCTATGCCTTCAAGGGAGACTTCGCCGTGTTTCCTATTCTCGCATTGCTAAACGTCGCCCCACTTCTGGGGTCCCAACTTCCATGGCTTCTTCTGTGGTTACAGCATCCTCAGTCACCCCTGTCTCGAATCCTTTTGCTGTTCGTGGCTCCAAGGTCCCTACCTCGGCATCCTATACTGTCTACACCCCTTCCTCTACTCACTCGCACAGTTCTGTGTCTACACGCCCTCATCCACCACCTAAGTCTCAGCGCCCCCCTTCTTCTCATGAGTCCGGCAAAAAATCCCCATTGCCGGGTTCTTTGCCTCCGACTAGTTCTGTAACGTGTATGGAGGTTCATCCTCCTCCTTCTACAATATCTTCATCCCCTGTCCCCTCCCAAGTTCCTTCCTTGACTGTCCCTCCACAGGCCACTTCCACTCCTGTCCCCTCCCAAGCCCCTTCGACAATTTCCTCTTCCATCTCCTCGCCCTCTACTTTAGTAGTCTATAGTCTTCCCGATGGTTGCTCACTCTCCTTCCATTTCTAATGTAGTCCCACATTCTGCATCTTTGTCTTCCGAAAATCTGGAAGCTATCGCAGAATTTATTGCAGAGTCTGGAACGTTGATGGACACCGCTCCACCTTCGGTTCCTTCTCCTTCTCTTCTCCGTCTACACCCCTCCTTCCTTCACAGCGTCCCACTCCTTCTCTGATTACGAGTCTTCTGCTGCCTCCACATGTGGATTTTTCTAACCCTAGTCCATAGATACCTCTAACTTCGACTTCTATCTTTCTCTCTATAAATCATGGCTTATTTGCAGTGGAATATCCGAGGCCTCATGGGTAACTGGGGTGAGCTTCAGGTGTTGCTCTCCCAGTTTTCCCTGTTGGGGTCTGTTTGCAAGAACCCAAATTACAATCCGCTGTTATTCGGCCCTTTTCAGGCTATGATTTGTTGTATTCATCGGATCCTTTTTCCGATGGAACCTTTAACGAAAGTGCTCTTCTTATACACACTGGTGTTCCATACCATCAGCTCTATGTTCATTCTTCTCTACATTACACCGCAGCCCGTATCCACTTGAATAAGTGGTATACACTCTGTTCTTTATATCTTTCCCCTTCGTGGGCATTGTCTATCCCAGATGTTGATTTTCTGGTTTCTTCCTTGCTGCCACCCCTTCTATTAATTGGCGATTTTAACGCACATCTTTTTCTCTGGGGAGGGTTGCACTGTGACTCCCGTGGCATTCTGTTGGAGGCATTTCTTGCTTCTCTCAACTCCATGTTTTAAATACGGGTACTCCTACCCATTTTGATCCTCGAACTCATTCTTTCTCCTGCATCGATCTCTCCATCTGCTCCTCAACTGTCCTTGACTTCACCTGGTCTGTCCTCCCGGATTTACATGAAAGCGATCATTTCCCAATCATCCTTAAGTCCCATTTGTATTTTCCACCTCCTCGTAGCCCACGCTGGCAATTTGACCGGGCAAAATAGGACCTTTATGCACATCTTACTGCCTTTCATGAGGTTCCTTCCTCGTCCTCCATTGATGAGGTTTTACAATTCTTTTCATCCTCCGTCTTCACAGCAGCTTCACATTCTATCCCCCAAACCTCGGGAAAGCATTCTCAGAAGTGCATGCCTTGGTGGTCTCCTGCTTGTGCTCGGGCAGTACATTTGAAACGCTGCCTGGGGCAGGTATCGGTATAACAGAACCACAGAGAGACTCCTTGATTTTAAGTAGAAGAGAGCAATTGCTCGCCGTGTCATACATGACGCTAAACGCACTTGCTGGCGAGATTACGTTTCTACTGTCACTTCGGCTTCCTCAATGAGTGCAGTCTGGAAGAAAGTGCGGAAATTGAGTGGTAAATTCTCCTCCGACCCTGCTCCTGTTCTTCAGGTTGCCGGTGTCGATATAGCACACCCTCTTGCCGTTGCCACTGAAATTGGTAATCATCTGGTCTGCATTTCTCAGGGGCTCCATCTATGCCCCTCGTTCCTTTCTTCTAAGTCTGCCAGCGAGTTAAAGCCGTTAGATTTTTCTTCTCTCAGAGAAGAATCTTATAATGTGCCTTTTACCCTTCAAGAACTGGAGGCAACACTCTCTGCTTGCCGATCATCGGCAGCTGGGCCAGATGGCATACATATCCGTATGCTACAGCATTTACATCAGTCTGCTCTTACTGTCCTCTTATGACTCTTTAATCTTATATGGTCGCAAGGAGTTCTTCCCCAGCTGTGGAAGTCTGCTATTGTTCTCCCTTTTCGCAAACCGGGTACTACGGGACGTGATACTTCCCACTACCGTCCCATCACTCTTACCAGTGCAGTTTGCAAGGTGATGGAACGTCTAGTTAATAGACGTTTGATGTGGTATTTAGAGACGCACAATAGTCTCTCCACTAGTCAATATGGCTTTCGTAAGGGCCGTTCTGTCATTGACCCCTTACTGCGCTTGGATATGTATATTCAAATGCCTTTGCTAATAACCACTCGGTTATCGCCATCTTTTTCGACCTGGAGAAGGCTTATGACAACGTGGAGGTATAATATCTTGGCCCAGGCCCACTCCTTAGGCCTCCAAGGCAAACTACCATTTTTCCTTAAGGCCTTCTTAACTGAAAGACATTTCCGTGTCCGAGTTGGTAATGAGCTTTCCCTGGAATTTGTCCAAGCTGAAGATGTTCCCCAAGGTTGTGTTCTGAGCACAACACTCTTTCTGCTTGCTATAAATAATCTGGCATCTGTTCTCCCATCAAATATTTGGTCGTCGCTTTATGTGGATGACTTTGCTTTAGCTTGTGCGGGTGCTGACTGCCACCTCATTGCAGTTTCACTCCAGCATGCCGTCAACCGGGTTTCCGATTGGGCCACCACGCACGGGTTTAAATTTTCTAGTGGCAAAACTCATCAAATTACGTTTACTAGACGTTCAGTGGTCTCTGATCATCCATTGTACCTATACGGCTCACGTATCCCAGAACGTAATACAGTCAGGTTTCTCGGCCTTCTGTTTGACCGTCGATTGTCCTGGAAACCTCACATTACCTCTCTGAAGGCAACTTGTCATAGCCGGCTGAACCTCCTAAAAACCCTCGCACATCTTTCATGGGGGCTGATCGTAGCACTCTCCACCGCCTGCATTCAGCCCTAATTTTATTGAAACTCGATTATGGTGACCAGATATATTCGGCGGCCTCCACTGCCTTAATCCCATACATCACCAGGGATTGCGTTTATGCCTTGGTGCATTTCGTTCTTCCCCGGTTGAGAGCCTCTATGTAGAAGCGAACATTCCATCCTTGTCCGATCGTCGTGATGCACATTGCATTCGCTATTATGTTCGCTCCCATGACCTCTGCAATCCTTCCATGTATAGGATTGTCACAGATGTTAGTAGGCGCTCTTTATTTGTCTGTCGCCCCTGTTTACTTCGTCCCTTTTCCCTTCGTCTACATTCACTATTGTCTTCCCTTCAGCTACCACCTTTATACGTTCATGTGACATCTCCCTTTCCCCTACCCCTTGGGAAGTTCCTGCTGTCCGTGTCTGTTCTATTCCTCTACCTTGTGCGAAGCCCAACTACCTACGGCGGCTTCTCGCTCTTTTTTTCTAGACCACTTCCATTCTCATTCCCATGCCATCGCAGTATACACCGATGGTTCAAAGTCATCTGACGGCATCGGATTCGCAGCATTGTTTAAGGACAGCGTCGTGCGAGGGCATCTATTACCCTCGGCTAGCATATTTACGGCTGAATTGTATGCCATTCTTGTGGCACTTATCCGTATTGCATCTATGCCTGTGTCACCATTTGTGGTCGTTTCAGACTCCCTTAGTGCTTTTCAGGCTATCCGTAAGTTGATATACCTCACCCCCTAGTTCTTCATATCCAACTTTGGTTACGCCGTATCTCTAGCAAGCACAAAGATATTGTTTTTTGTTGGGTCCCTGGTCATGTTGACGTACAGGGCAATGAACAGGCAGACACTGCTGCGTGGTCAGCAATACATGACCTTCCAGTTTCTTATAGAGGTGTTCCTTTTATGGAC
This sequence comes from Cherax destructor, assembly GCA_009830355.1. Classification (NCBI taxonomy): domain Eukaryota; kingdom Metazoa; phylum Arthropoda; class Malacostraca; order Decapoda; family Parastacidae; genus Cherax; species Cherax destructor. Next base: position 1,420,630 of record WNWK01000009.1, read on the forward strand.
TATTTTGCGGTCATTGCTACCCACCTTCGCACCCGTTGACAACAACGCTGGTCTGACCTACTAAATAACAAACTTCATTCTATTAAACTGAGGATAGGTTTCTGGCCTTCTTCTTGTCACCAATGTCGAGGTTGGGAGACTACACTCTCCCGTCTTCACATCGGCCACACTCGTCTTACTCACGGGTATCTCATGGAGAGGCTCCCTGCCCCTCTCTGTGAGCACTGTCAGGTTCCAGTGTCTGTTCGACATATTCTGTTGAACTGCCCACTATATCAACGAGTACGCAGGATTTACCTCCAACGGCGTCTTCGCTCTGCGGCCCTTTCTTTACCTTCCCTTCTTGCTGATGGACCCTCCTTTAATCCTGACTCTCTCGTTGACTTTTTGACAGAAACTGACTTACTACACAAACTCTGAAGATTATACCTTTAGCACCTCTCTCAGTCCCTTCTACCTTGATCTCTGCTACCCTCTATCCCTGCACTATCCACTGCCCTGCTGCACTCCATACCCTACTAATCATCCATCTCCCTCTTACAATCCATTCTCCCTGCATCCTGTCCTGCCCTGCCCTGCTGTATAACCCTTGTGGTTTAGCGCTTCTTTTGATTATAATAATAATAATCCTCTCAAAATTCTCCTCACCAACTTTAATAGGACCCATGACCACAACACAAGACACAGATCACTTTTTGATATACCACGAGTCCATATCAACCTATGTAAAAATTCTATGCACATAAAGGGCCCCAGAGTCTGGAATTCATTACCAGTATATATTAAGATAAGCTTGTCTGAAAATCAATTTAAGACTCTTCTCAAAAACCACCTCCTCACACTAAACTAAATATTCATACTGTAAACTACTTTCAAAAATGCTCAATATTATTATCCCATAATACAATTTCAATTTTTACTAATATGTTAATATTATGTTACCCCCTACTCACCCAAAACTAAATCCTCATACTATAAACTACTTTCAAAAATGTCAATGTTTTTTCCTTAAGATAATCTCAATTTTATATTACCATCCTCCTAAACACTTGTTACAATTTAATATCATCATATTGTAATTATAACATTATAATATCATCATATTGTAATTTGAAATCAAATTTATAACTAGAATAAACTCAATCAATTTCCCTAATATTATATACATAGTCTATAAGTCATTAGATTAAGCTGCCCCTAATGCCATGGCATGTCAGTGGCTCTCCTTGCATTTCAGTTTATAATTGTAACTACTAATATCTATGTAAAAATGCAATGAAATAAAATTTACTTTACTTTAAATTCATTAACAGCAGCACTCGTTCTAGGCATTTTCTTTACGATTGTTTTTCGGTGATCCACAACAACAATAACTTCTCCATATCTTCCATTATTGGTGACCTTTGTTTCGTTAGCACATTTACTCCTTTCGCAACATTAGCTTCCTTGATTTCTACTTTCTTTGCCAGGATGGAAGTGATTGTTGATTTGGATTTCCCATACATCCTGGCAAGTTCCATCACCCGCACACCACTCTCATATTTTTCAATAACTTCTTTCTTAAATTCCATCGTGTTTCTTTCTTTACCAAAGGAACTTTACTAGGAACTTTCTTTGGGGCCAAGGTTGCTTATTTTGCAGATGCACTCGATCAATAACCACAAAAAACAATGGATTACAGCAAAACGTTTGGATGAATGAGCAGAAGTTTCCTCACTCGCCCAGAGACACAGCCAAACTGACTCACAAACATGTGAGTGGCTGGCGGACGGGCGGGTGGATGCATCCAATATGGCCGATAAGTGAAATAACAGCCAATAACCGGAATAAAATTTTGGCCAAAATAATGTCCGATAACCGAGTTGGCCGATATCCGGAACAGCCGATAACCGAGGGTCCACTGTACCTCACTGGTAATTGCCCACATACTCTATATATATATAGCACCAACAAATCCTACTGAAGTCTCACTAATAATTAAATCATTAAAAAACAAGGCAGGAGACCTAAATAACATGCCACCAATCATGTACGTATAAAAAAGCAACTCATGTGCTGTCCCCCATTATTGCAACACTATTTAACAAATCTGTTGAATCTTCAACATTCCCATCTATACTCAAGACAGCAAGGGTCACCCTAATCCTCAAAGGAGGCAATCCTACAGAACTAAATAACTACAGACCAATATCTAACTTGAATTTACTCTCAAAAATCTTCGAAAAATAATACAGTGGACCCCCGCTATTCGAACGGCTCGGCAGTCGAACAAATCGTCATTAGTACAAAAAATTCGAAATCGTCATGCGAACAAATTATCGCGAGTCGAACGAATACGTTCGTGACCTGTCGGCCCAGGCGCTTGGGTGCCTCACAGCGCAGGCGTGGAGAGCCAGTCCCGCGTTGTTTACACTCGAGAGAACAATACCCTGCACGCTTTCACAGACATTTCACACTTAATTATAATTTTTTGGAGTTTGTTCATTACGTGCGACTGCGAAATAAGCTACCATGGGTCCCAAGAAAGTTCCTAGTGGTACCCCTGGGCTGATAAAAGTGAGAAACACCGTAGAAATGAAGAAGGAAATAATACAAAAATACGAGAGTGGTGTGCGATTGTGTGATCTTGCCAGGATATATGGCAAAAACAGGTCAACTATTGCTTCTATCCTGCTTAAGAAGGAAGAAATTAAGCAAGCTGATGTTGTTACTGTGCGAGCCAAAAACAGACCACAAATAATCGAAGAGATTGAGAAGTTGTTGCTGGTGTGGCTCAAGGATAAAGAGTTAGCGGGTGATAGTGTGTCTGAGTCAATTATTTGTGAAAAGGCAAGGAACTTGCATGCCGATCTTTTAAAGAAAATGCCTGCAACCAGTGCTGATTGTAATGGTAGTGAATTTAAAGCCAGCAAAGGCTGGTTTGAGAGATTTAAACATCGTAGTGGCATACATAATGTGGTAAGGCATGGTGAGGCTGCCAGTTCAGACAAACATGCAGCTGAAAAATTCATAAAGGAGTTTCAGGACTACATAGAGACTGAAAAATTGAAACCCGAACAAGTGTTCAATTGTGACGAAACAGGCCTGTTTTGGAAGAAAATGCCCAACAGGACCTACATTACTCAGGAAGAAAAGGCACTGCCAGGACACAAGCCTATGAAAGACAGGCTAACTCTCTTGATGTGTAGTAATGCTAGTGGGGATTTTAAATTAAAGCCTTTACTAGTGTATCACTCAGAAAATCCCAGAATGTTCAAGAGACACAATGTCGTTAAAAGTAGATTGTGTGTCTTGTGGAGAGCTAGTCAGAATGCATGGGTCACAAAGCACCTTTTCAGTGACTGGATCCATGAAGTGTTTGGCCCCAGTGTGAGAAAATACCTACAGGAAAAGGGTTTGGACAAAAAGAGCCTCCTGTTGCTGGACAATGCTCCTTCACATCCTCAAAACATGGAAGACCTACTGTGTGAAGACTTCAAATTCATAAAACTGAAGTTCTTGCCTCCCAACACCACTCCTCTCCTCCAGCCCATGGACCAGCAGGTCATCTGTAACTTCAAAAAACTCTACACAAAAGCAGTGTTTGAAAAGTGCTTTGAAATGACCTCGGACAGTGAATTGACCCTTAGAGAGTTCTGGAAGAATGATTTCAATATCTACAGCTGCATAGGCCTTATAGGCAAGGCTTGGGAGGGAGTGACTTCAAGGACTTTGAACTCTGCTTGGAGACCATTGTGGCCAGGTTGTGTCCAACAGAGGGATTTTGAAGGGTTTGAGGCTGACCCTGACCCTGCCGACCCTGTGCCTGTTGTGGACTGTATTGTGGAATTGGGCAAGTCCATGGGGTTGGAGGTGAGTGGCGATGATGTGGAAGAGTTAGTGCAGGGCCACAGGGTAGAGCTAACAACTCAAGAGCTGCAAGAGCTGGAAATAGAAGAGCATCAGACCAGATTTGAGGCTATTGATTCACGGGAGAAGGAGGAGGAAGAGGGCTGAAGAAGGTGCCTTCTTCAGAGATTAAGGAGATGTGTACAATGTGGAATAGATTGCAAAGTTTTGTTGAAAAATACCACCCTGAACAAGCTCAAACAAGCCATAACAGCAGCATGTTCAGTGACCAAACAATGTCCTTCTTCAGGAACATGTTGAAAAGGCGCCAGAAACAGAGGACTGTGGACAGTTATTTTGTTAAAGTGTCCAGTGACTCCCAAGCTGGCCCTAGTGGGATTAAAAGACAAAGAAAGAAGTAACCCCAGATAGGGCTTTGGTACCTGAAGTCCTTCTGGAAGGGATTCCCTTCCAAACACTAACCCCTCCCTCCCTCACTCCTCCTCCCTCTCTTCCATATGCCATCAACAATCTTCAATAATGGTAAGTAAAAAGACTTGCATTTATTTACTAATACTTTTAGTAGTACAGCACTGTAGTATTTAATGTTTTTGTCTATGTAGAAGCTTAATTTTATTAAAATATAATATTTTTTATATATTTTTGGATTTCTGGAACGGATTAATTCTATTTCCATTATTTCTTATGGGAAAAATTAAATCGCCTTTCGAACATTTCACGTTAAGAACAAGCTCCTGGAACGGATTAAATTCGAATGGCGAGGGTCCACTGTACATAAACAAATCTACTCTTACCTCCTATCTCATAACATACTGAACCCTTGCCAGTTTGGGTTTAGGCCGAAAAAAAGCACAAATGATTCCGTTATTCAGATGCTTGAATTACTATATACAGTGGACCCTCGGTTTTCGTTCACCTCCAAACTCGAACAATTGTGTAAATGTATTTTTGTAAGAGCTTTTTGGGGTTCTGAAATGACTATAATCTAATTTACATTTGTCCTTATGGGAACAAATTAGTTCGGTAATGGCACTCAAACAGCATTCTGGAATGAATTTTGAACGAAAACCGAGGGTCCACTGTACATCAATTAAAAAAAAATGAATATCCTTTGGTGCTCTTCATAGACCTACAGAAAGCATTTGATACAGTAGACCACAATATCTTGCGCCTAAAACTAGAGCATTATGGGGTCAGAGGACACACTCAATTACCTAATCTTAGTGATAGACACCAGTATGTATACAAAATGGTGTGACATCCAATACTCAGCCTGTAGTTGTTGGAGTGCCACAGGGAAGTGTCCTAGGTCCTCTACTTTCTTATTTACATCAATGACCTCCCAAATGCATCGCAGCTTCTTAAACCAGTTCTATTCACAGATGACACCACTAATGTCTTCTCCCATCCAAACCCGGCTATACTTAGTGACACTGTAAACAGTGAGCTACATAAAATATCAAACTAGATGACGACCAACAAACTCACTCTCAATATAGACAAAACCTACTTCATGCTTTTTGGAAAGATAAATATCTAGCTAAACATATTGATAAATGGTTTACCCATTACAAGACACACTGAGGGCAAATTTCTAGGTCTCCACCTTGACTGTAATCTTAAATTTCAGACCCACATCCAACATATAACTTAAGAAAATTTCCAAAACAGTAGGCATCCTTTCCAAGATACGATACTGTGTACCCCAAATGGCGCTCCTTACTTTATATCGCTCTCTAATATACCCTTACCTCACCAATGGTATTTGTGCTTGGGGATCTACCACAGCCAATCACCTTAAACTTTTAATAACCCAACAGAAAGCGGCTGTGCAGATCACAAATTCCCGTGCCAGACAACAAACCCCACAACTCTTCAAGAGCTTGAAATTACTTAATATACAAAATATACACACTTATTACTGTGCCTACTATATACGTATACAGAACATTAAACTCCAATATCAACCCTCCACTCAAACTTCTCCTAGACAGCTTCAGCAGAATACAGTCATAACACAAGGCACAAAACACTTTTTGAGATCTCTAGTGTCCTTACAAATACAAATTTTATTTCCTTGCAAGTTTACATTGAGATTATGTAATTACAATAATGAGTTGCAGTGCAAAGAGAGCCACTATCATGCCATGGCATTATGGGCAGACTAAATTTAAAGGGTTACAGACTACTCATACTGCAAAAATGCAATGCACATAAAGGGCCCAAAGATCTGGAACTCTTTACCCAAAACAGCAAGAGGTCCCATGCCCACAAATCAATTTAGGACTATACTTAAAAATCATCTCATCTCTCAGTAACAGCCATACACACACTATACTAATCTCTAACAAATTTAAAGCAACTCTCCCAAATATTTTATTATCCCTTAACTATCAAGCCATTATTGCAAACTTAAAAATGTATGTCTGTATCATAAATTGTACTACCTCATATTAATAATAGAGTAAAATATTGATTATTTGTAATCTACCACTTCACTTCTATTATTAATATGAGGTAGTACAATTTATGATACAGTCTTTAAGTATTAGGTTAATTCTGCCCAAAATGCCTCAGCATGATAGTGGCTTTCTTTGTACTAATCAAATTATGAAATGTAAACAAACATTGTAACCTTTGCAGAGAAATAAATTTTTGATTTGATATGATTTTTTCATTGGAAAAAAACACCAGAAGCAGAATGTTATCAATAATATAGAGTAAAAATAGGGGGTGCTGCAGTTCCGCAGTGCCTATACACGAGCCGCCACTGACCAGAAGTCTGGAGTGCAGTGTTGCTTGCATGCAACACTGCACTCCCATGCCCACTTTATAACAAGGGTAAAAAGCTACACTTATTTTATGAAAATTTCAAAATTAATAAATATGTAGTCTATGAAAATATCCAACGCCATTAATTAGAATGGTGGCATGTTCACCTTGGCTTCACCCATTGCCCACAACATTCAAAAACAATGGAAGCATAAAACAGCATAGGCCAATAAACCTCCTACTGGGCTGCTAGGAGACTGCTTTCTGATCTTTCACCTGGCCTCAGTTGCTAAGTGTACCATGTAAATTGTACTGTTCCCTATCAGTAGGTGAAATAGACCAATAAAAACTTCCCTGCATTTAGTGTCTTTTTTTCTATTTTTTTTTTTTTTTTTTTTTATTAACACATCGGCCGATTCCCACCAAGGCAGGGTCGAAAGAAAAACTTTCATCATCATTCACTCCATCACCCGTCTGACTTAAGAAGGTGCTTTACACTACAGTTATAAACTGCAACATTAAACCTCCTTCAGAGTGCCGGCTTCTGTACTTCCCATCTCAGAACTACAAGTCGACCTGCGGTTTCTGAAACTTCATAATGTTACTTGCACACTCCAACAGCACGTCAATATTAAAAACCATATGCCTCCATTCACTCCTATCAATACGCTCACACACATGCTTTCTGAAGTCCAAGCCCTCGCACACTAAAACTTCCTTTACCCCCTATCCAACCTTTCCTAGGCCACCCATCCCGCCTTCCATCCACTAAAAAGATTTATAAACTCTCGGGTCACTCTATCTCGTTTCATTCTCCTACATGTCCAAACCACCTCAACAACCCCTCCTCAGCTCTCTGAAATCGCTTTGTAATCCCTGCACCTCTCCTAATTTTTACTATTTGTGAGCTTATAATCTTTTCTTCTGCAAATGAAACTTGTACTATTGATATCTCATTTTTACCCAGGATCTCATTTGCATCACACTTCAGTCACTCAGAACATCTGCATCAGAGAATCGGGAGGTTAACCAAATAGTAGCTTGCCACGAAGAATCTACCACCACCAGGTTCTCAGTCTTGACAGTTAATGGTGGCCGAATTCATTTGCATTGTTTAACCAGCAGCACACCTGGGCAGGCCACTCGAAAGTTGCCGGTAAGATCCTGAAATCTCTTGTACTAAAGGATTCATGGATAATTTTTATACTGTATTTGAAAAATTAATATATTATATTCGTTACACTGAGTTTAGTATGAACTTTGTAAAAATATTACTATTTAAATTAAGCTTGCACTGTCTCACATTTATGCCTGTAATGTTTTTACATGTCAATTAGTTAAATTCATAACATTAATGAACAAAATTTGTAAATGTTTTAACAAACTTGTTGATAAAAAAAATTACCTCTAAAATATTGATGTACTTAACTAGATGCACATTTCTCTTGCTTTAGGGGAATTTGCCATAATGTGATATCCTGTTTCTACTGTATGTGATACACATTTGCTGTATGCAATCACTGCAGTTTGAAAAACAAAGATTTTTATTATGTAGAATGAATTGATGTGATTGAGCTTACCGTAATAGTGGCTATAGGACTGGAATGCATTTTCAGCACAAAATGATGAACACTTCACTGTATTCCTCTTCATTTTTTTTGTCATTAAATTATGGGGAAGTTTTATGATTTCACATACTTTTCACTGTTACATTCAGTATTCCCACAATGTATTCTGGGGTGAGAAAGCTCACTAATATCCAGTAAAGTGTACAGGTGGTGTACCTACATGGGAAAGTCCATTTTGTTCCTTGAAACTTAACCTGCCATTAGTTCAGATAACAGGTTAAACTACTTATGTACAAAAATTAACTATATTAGCTACAAAGGAAAATATATGCGATAAACCACCTCAATTACTGGGAACGCTTGAAGTTCCTAAACCTATACTCCCTAGAACGCAGGCGGGAGAGATACATTATTATATACACTTGGAAAATCCTAGAGGGATTAGTACCAAACTTGCACATGAGAGTCACTCCCTACGAAAGCAAAAGACTCAGCAGACGGTGCAACATCCCCCCAATGAAAAGCAGGGGCACCACTAAAACGTTGAGAGACAACCCAATAAGTGTCAGGGGCCCAAGACTGTTCAACTGCCTCCCAGCATACATAAGGGGGATTACCAATAGACCCCTGGCTGTCTTCAAGCAGACACTGGACAGGCACCTAAAGTCGGTACCTGACCAGCCAGGTTGTGGTTCGTACGTTGGACTGTGTGTGGCCAGAAGTAACAGCCTGGTTGATCAGGCCCTGATCCACCATGAGGCCTGGTCACAGACCGGGCGGCAGGGGCGTTGACCCCCGGAACTCTCTCCAGGTAAACTCCAGGTATGTATGAAGTGGCTCAAATAATCAGGCCCTGCCCTTTCCATAGCACTAAATATATAAACAATTCCCTAGCATGGGTTATGGAAACCATGTAACATCCAGCCTGGGGCCTAGTACCCTCAAGTTACATCACTGAGAACACTTTCTTTGATACACTGTAGCAACTCTGGGATACACTTTAATCAAGGTCAATTACATCATGCATAGTTCTTTCCAGCTGAGCAACCTAGATTTTGACAAGATAAAGAATTTATTTCTCTGTAAAGGTTACTGTGAAAAATAAATTACCTGCATGAACCTCATTACTGCATTCATACAAATATTTTGATTAGAAGGCAACTGAGTAGAACTACTTACATTTTGTTGCACCTCTGAGGTATGTGGGAATTTTGGATATTCTAGGTCTCTTGAGAATATTCCCTCCGACACCCACAATCCTCAATTAGTACGTACGTGGTGAGGGGCTCTTGATCTAGGGAATTGGATCTGTGCCCCAGTTCCCTAAATTAATAATAATAATTATTATAATTATTATCTCTCCATGGGGAAGTGGAACAGAATTCTTCCTCCGTAAGCCATGCGTGTCGTAAGAGGCAACTAAAATGCCGGGAGCAAAGGGCTAGTAACCCCTTCTCCTGTATATATTACTAAATGTAAAAGGAGAAACTTTCGTTTTTCCTTTTGGGCCACCCCACTTCTGTGGGAAACGGCCAACGTGTTGAAAGAAAGAATTATTATAATGCATACAGTGGAGCCCTGGATTTCGTACGCACCAATTATCGTACGTTTCGGATTTAAAATATCATATCAGACGCGTCAGTCCACCCGGGATGCTGCCACTCATGGGTATGTGTCTCAGTCTGGCTCTGTCACTGGTCGAGTGAGCATTACTTAGCACGTTCCATTGTTTTTTGTGCTTAACTATTGAGTGTGACTGCGAAATAAGCCACCATGGGCCCAAAGAAAGTTCCTAGGTAAAGAAGGTGAGAAATATGATAGAATTCAAGAAAGAGATTGTAGAAAAATACGAAAGGGGCGTACGTTTAGCTGAGCTTTCCAGGATGTATGGGAAGTCGAAATAAACAATCTGTTAAAAATATCACCCTGACCAAGCTGATACATGCCGTATCTGCAACGTGTTCAGTGACAATACCTTGTCCCATTTTAGCCAAATCTTAGAGACGCCAGAAACAGAGCTCTCTGGACAGATTTTTTGTGCGACAGGAGTCCAGTGACTCTCAAGCTGGTCTTAGTGCCAGTAAAAGACAAAGAAGGGAAGTAAGCCTGGATAGGGCTTTGATACCTGAAGTCCTTATGGAGGGGGATTTTCCTTCCAAACTAAGCTCTCCTCTCTCTTCCCTCCTTGCCTTCTTCTATATGCCAACAAGAGTCTTCAATAAAGGTATGTAATAGTGATTTAAATGTTCATTTATCCATTTCATTAGTGCTTTATATTTATTTCTCATTGTTTTCTCTATGTAAAACTATAGTTATTCTTTAAAAAATGTATTTTTTGTTAATATTTTTGGGTGTCTGGAACAGTATACAGTGGACCCCCGGTGTTCGTAATTAATTCGTTCCAGAATGCTGTTCAAGTGCCATTACCAAACAAATTTGTTCCTATAAGGAATAATGTAAATTAGATTAGACCTTTTAGACCCCCAAAAATACACTTACAAAAGCACTTACAAAAATACACTTACATAATTGTTCGAGTTTGGAGCAGTACGAACACCAGGGGTCCACTGTACAGTGGACCCCCGAGTTTCGTAAACCCGGAAATCGTACATTTATGTAAGTATAATATTGTAAGTGCTTGTGGAAAAGTATTTTTGGGGGTCTGAAATAGACTAACCTACGTGACATTTTTCCTTAAGGGAGTAAATTCGTTCGGTAATGGCACTTGAGCAGACTTCAGGAGTGAAGTTTTTACGAAACTCGGGGGTCCACTGTAATTGTATTTACATTACGTGTATTTCTTATGGGAAATATTACAGTGGAACCTTGTTTTTCGGCTGATTCGTATTTAGGCCAGTTTTTCTGCGTAAATTTTGCTCCGTATTTCGGCCGTTGCCTCGTATATCGGCCGTATTAGACGCATCAACCCGCCTTCCGCCAGGACGCTGCATGTAAGTGAGTCAGTCTCCCTTTGTCTGTCGGCGAGTGAGCATATATTTGCGCATTCATCCAAACATTTCCTTAAAATCCATTGTTTTTGGTGTTTTTTATTAAGTGTGACTGTGAAATAAGTCACCATGGGTCCCAAGAAAGTTCCTAGTAAAGTTTCTTTGGTAAAGAAAGTGAGAAACACGATGGAATTTAAGAAGGAAGTAATAGAAAAATATGAGAGTGGTGTATTGGTGCTGGAACATGCCAGGATGTCTGACAAAAACAAATCAACAATCACTTCTATCCTGGCAAAGAAAGAACAAATCAAGGAAGTTGATGTAGTGAAAGGGGTAAACATGTTAACGAAAAAGAGATCACACACAAATGTAGATGTGGAGAAGTTGTTGCTGTGGATCAGGGAAAAACAGTTAGCGGGAGATAGTGTTTCAGAAACAATCATTTGTGAAAAGGCATGGCAGTTGCATGCAGATCTAGTAAAGAAAATGCCTGGTATTAGTGATGATGTTAGTGAATTTAAGGCCAGCAGAGGCTGGTCTGAGAGATTTAAGAAGTGTAGTGGCATACACATTGTTGTAAGGCATGGTGAGGCTGCAAGTTCAGACAAACGTGCGGCTGAAAAAATTGTGCAGAAATTCAAGGGGTACATAGAGACTGAAGAATTCCAACCTCAACAAATGTTCATTTGTGACGAAACAGGCATCTTTTGGAAGAAAATGCCAAAGAGGACCTACATCAAGGGAGGAGGAAAAGGCACTGCCAGGACACAAGCCTATGAAAGACAGGCTAACTCTTTTGTTCTGTGCTAACGCTAGTGGGAATTTCAGAGTGAAGCCTTTACTCATGTATCAATCTGAAAATCCCAGTGTGTTCAAGAAAAACAATGTTGTCAAGAGTAAATTGTGTGTGATGTGGAAAGCTAATCATAAGGCATGGGTCATTAGGCAACTTTTCATTGACTGGGTCCATGAAGTGTTTGGCCCGATTGTGAAAAAATACATCCTGGAAAATAAATTGCCACTCAAGGGCCTCCTGGTAATGGACAATGCGCCTGCTCATCCTCCAAACTTGGTAGACCTATTGTCTAGGGATTTCCCTTTTGTAACAGTGAAGTTCTTGCCTCCTAACACCACTCCTCTCATCCAGCCCATGGACCAGCAGGTCATATCTAACTTCAAAATACTCTACACAAAAGCAGTTTCAAAAGTGCTTTGAAGTGACCTCGTACACTGAATTGACCCTAAGAGAGTTCTGGAAGAATCACTTCAATATCTACAACTGCATAAGCCTTATAGGTAAGGCTTGGCAGGGAGTGACTTCCAGGACTCTGAACTCTTCTTGGAGACAATTGTGGCCAGACTGTGTCCTCGAGAAGGATTTTGAAAGGTTTGAGGCTGACCCTGACCCTGTCGACACTCTGCCTGTTGTGGAATCTGTGTGGCATTGGGGAAGTCCATGGGGTTGGATGTGAGTGGCGATAATGTGGAAGAGTTGGTGGAGGACCACAGGGAAGAGCTAACCACTGAAGAGCTGCAACACCTTCAACTGGAACAGCAACAGACCACAGCTGAGGAACTTGCTTCAGAGGAGGAGGAAGAGAGAGAGGGAAGGAGGTGCCTTTTTCAGAGATTAAGGAGATTTGTGCAATGTGGAGTAGGGTGCAAGCTTTTGCTGAGAAATATCACCCTGACCAAGCTGACACAAGCCATATCTGCAACATGTTCAGTGACAAAACCTTGTCCCATTTTAGGGAAATCTTAAAGAGACACCAGAAACAGAGCTCTCTGGACAGTTATTTTGTGCGACAGGGGTCCAGTGACTCTCAAGCTGGTCCTAGTGGCATTAAAAGACAAAGAAGGGAAGTAACCCCAGATAGGGCTTTGATACCTAAAGTCCTTAGGGAGGGGGATTCCCCTTCCAAACAGTAATCTGCCCTCCCTCTCTCCTCCTCCCTGTCTTCCATAAGCCAACAAGAGCCTTCAATAAAGGTATGTAATGGTGATTTAAATGTTCTTAATTTATTTTATTTAGTTCTCATTGTTTTGTGTATGTAAAAATATAATTAATCTTTAAAAGTATTTTTGTGAAAAATTTTGGGTGTCTGGAACAGATTAATTGTATTCACATTAATTCTTATGGGAAATATTGCTTTGAATTTAGGCCAACCTTCTGGAACGGATTAAGTACGAAATCCGGGGTTCTACTGATTTGCCTAAAATGGGACAAGGCATTGTCACTGAACATGTTGCAGACACGGCTTGCAACAGCTTTGTTAGGGTGATATTTCTCCACAAAACTGCAATTCATTCCACTTTGCACACATGTCCTTAATCACTGAAGTAGGCACATTCTCCCCTCTCTCTTCCTCCTCCTCTGAAGCAATTTCCTCAGCTGCGGTCTGTTGCTGTTACAGTTGAAGGTCTTGTAGCAAGATCGGCCACGCTTACACTTTCATACTTTGCTACGAGTTCTTTCTTGAATTCTATCATGTTTCTCGCCTTCTTTATCAAAGGGCTGGCACTCAGAACTTTCTTTGGCCCCATAGTGGCTTATTTAGCAGTTGCACTCAATAAACAAGCACAAAAAACAATGGATTATTACGAAATATTTCAGTTGAACGCGCAGGGTGATGCTCACTCAACTAGAAGCAAAGGCAGACCGAGTCACGAATGCATGGGATGCTTTGTGTGGGCGCTCAATTCCGGGAAATGAGTGGCCGAGTCACGTGGGCAGGCAGAAGGGTATGGACCATTTTCAACTGTACAAAAACTGAGCGGATGTACGAAAACTGGGACAAAATTTTGATGAAAAAGTTGTCGAAAACCAAATCGTATGAAAACTAGAGCATACGAAAACCGAGGTTTGACTGTAAATGGTTATTATTATTACTTATCATATTTTCTCTGGAGGTCACTTGATGCAACTGGATCACCTACAACACCTGCCTTAATATGAAGAACATAAACTGGCCAGCTAGCTCAACATAAAAAGACAGTTTACTTATCTGTGGCTATAAAGACAGTTTACTTATCTGTGGCTATAAAGACTGCATCCTTTATCTTCCTCCATTCACCCAAATTCCTGGATGTCCTGCCAAGTTATTGTCATTGTGCCTTTAGCAGGACTGTATTTCTTATTTGTGTGACTCCTATTTGGGAGGCTTGAACCCCATTAATAACCCTTTACCGGGCCATGAATCAAATTTGAGAATTTGCAACATTTGCAACCTATATTCTGATAATATAAGCAATTCTAAGACCTATTTATTTGTGGTCCTTTTTCAAGTTTATTTATTTTTGGTCCATAAAATGGCCTTTTTGGCAGAATCAAATATGAGGCCAATCCCAACAAAGGTTAAACTATAGGTGACAGATTCGCATCATATTTGATGCCATTCCTGACAACGGTATGTGTCTAAAAGAATCATAACAGCTACTAATAACTGATAATAAAAGGCATATATATACATTTAAGGTTTATTAATAAACAACTGGGTTAAACCAAAGGCACAGTAACTTGATTTCAATAATTTTAACACATTTATAGTATTTGACATTATACAAAAATTGCAAAAATGTTACAAGAATATGGATATGGCACCAAATGAGTATCCTTTCTGTATTTATTGTGACAAACATTTTTATCAGAGGTATTTATGCATCTTGTTTCTTATCCACTTCCTCATTACTGTCACTGTCATCACATAACTCTGGCACAATGTAATCCCTTTTCTTTGAGCCCTTGATCCATAAAACATTTGTGTTTAACTGAAATGAACAGAAAACACAAAATGAGCCTCGAAATTGAGCAAATTTTATATATTTACAGGTAAAAGCACTCATATATCAATGAATTTGATTCAGCATGCAATTGGTAGCTATTATTGACAAAGATGGCCTTATTGTTATTTGTTAATCCATGATATATGATACCTTCATTGGTAAATTTGTTATCACCATTGTCTGTTTTGGCCTCACATATGATACACTCAGTGGCATGTAACATTCTATACTTGTCAGGCCGAGCCTCATAAATGATACCAAAAATGTAAACAAAACTTCAAGTGCATTCATTTGTTACTTATAAATACCTCAGGCAATTCATTTGCATCTCAAAATGAGGATAAAACATTCAATAATGCACTGGAAACACATTCAGTAACTTACCGACATTCTGGAGTGGTGTAAATTGGTGAAATATCAAGAGAGTCAGGCTGGAAATGCTCCTCCTTCAACACTTCAGACAGTACTGAAGACTTCTGGAGCTCCCAGCCAATAGCAGTCGACAACACCCAAGTGACAACACATTCAAGCTCCGCCCAGAAGGCTTGTGATTGGTTGGAGTGAAATTTGAAGTCTTTCTGAGGATATGCTTTGTGCTCATGGCGCCATGAAAACCATGCTTTTTGCGCCTTGTATGTGATGCCGGCGCGGTATAGGGTTAAGGCTCAGGAAATGCTGAAATTCACTCCAAATTACCATGTGGTCCCACTCCTTAAATTCAATATTGCAAACTCCTTATTTCACCACTTATCCACTATGTTTTAGTGGTTTCTACACTATTTTCTTCCCAGTTCGCAGTGTAGTGCATCACCGCGTTATTTGCTGCTCATCTGAGGCCGTTTCACCACAATTTGTCCTTGATGAAGCTTGATTTAATTCGGGTTTTATCACCCAATTTCACTGAATCTCCATTATGGCGTTCCTCCTTTTCCCCCTCGCGCAAGCGCAGATTTTTCAAGAGTCAAATCAGCATCATTTTAATACATAATTATTATTTTATACAAAATTACACATGCTGACTTCTGGAAAATTCAAAATTTTCCACAGTTACAATGTTTGAACCATTACTTGTAATATTGTTTTTATTATGTGCAACTTCAAGATTATTATTCTTATAAACCTCCACCTTGACTACCTCGCATTAGTATTAAGGTTAAATAAAGATTTTAATAGAAGTTAACCACTCTTATCTTGTCTAGATTTAAGTAGTTATTATGTACATACTAGGATTAGTCTGCCCGAAGTGCCCCGGCATGATAGTGGCTTTCTTTGTACTTAGCAAACCAAAACTGTAATTACACATTGTAACCTTTACAAAGATATAAATCTTTTACTTTTTTACTTTAATTCCTTGCATCAAGCCCTGCACTGGCATCAAGACATCCCTCTGTATGGGTCACTGCTTCAGCTGGGTGAACTTAACCCTTTGAGGGTCGGTCCCGTACTAGTACGTCAGTGCAGCCAGGGTCGGTCACATACTTGTACGCCTAAATTCTAGTGCCTTCAAATCTGGTGGAAGAAAGCTGGCAGGCCTACATATGAAAGAATGGGTCTGCGTGGTCAGTGTGCGCAGTATAAAAAAATACTGAAGCACGCAGTGCATAATGAGAAAAAAAAACTCCGACCATTTTTTTGGTTTAAAACAGCGACTTTCGGGTGTATTTTCGTATGGTATTTGTGGTTGTATTCTGGTTTTCTTGGTCTCATTCGATAGAATGGAAGATATATTGCAGAAATAGTGATGATTTTGATTGGTTTTACGATGACAAGTACCTTGAAACTGAGCGCAAAGTAGCGAAAATGTTCGATTTTTGTTGATGTTCAAGAGTAAACAAATCACGCCATGCGTCCAATACACATCAACTGGCATGTCTAATATTCTTGCACAAGTCCACTGATGTTATTTATACTGTTTCTACAATGATGTAGTTGTATACATAACAGTAAATCTTCTATTTTTTTGTGAGAATAAAAATTCAAAATGGAAAGCAAAAGTAATGTAAGAGGGGCCTGGAGACGTGTCTAATGAACAGATAAAATGTTATTTGAGTGCCAGGAATGTCTGTCTCGTTTATTCTGGACCCTATTTTGAAATTGGCATTTTTTTAAATTTGTGTGAAATTGGCCAAATTGCCAATTTCTGACCACCTTATTGGGTAGTTGAAATCGGTAAATTGGCGATTTCTTATACTCAATTGATAGAACAAATGGAACTCTAGCGAAATAGCTATAATTTTAGTAGGCTCTGATGGTCTGGTGGCTAAAGCTCTCGCTTGGCGAGGGCTTGGGTTCGATTCCCAGCCAGGGCAGAAACATTGGGCGTGTTTCTTTACACCTGTTGTCTATGTTCCCCATCAGTAAAATGGGTACCTGGGTGTTAGTCGACTGGTGTGAGTCGCATCCTAGGACACTGACCTAATCTGCCCGAAATGCTCAGCATAACAAGGGACTTTCTATATAGTAGTATGTCACTGATGTCAGCTAGGCCTGTATACCATGTACATGTACTTGTAGTAAATAAAGATATTATTATTATTATAGACTGAAACATTGGAATTTGCCGAAAATAGGGCTCAAAGTGGGCGAAATCGCCGATGCGTAAATGTCATCGATACCACTAACTTCGCGAGAGCATAACTCTGTTAGTTTTCCATCAAATTTCATAATTTTGGTGGCATTATGATTGGAAAAAGATTCTCTATCATTTCATAAGAATTTTTTTTTTTTTTTTTTTTTTTTTTTTTTAAATTTTCGACCCTGAGAACAAGTTTGGGAGAGGGCCTCTCGACCCTCAAAAGGTTAAGGGAAATTTTTTTTTTTTTTTTTTTTTTTTGTGTGTGTGAAAGTTTTTAGCATTCATTATTATAATTTTTTTTTTATTTTGCAGTTGGAGTGCTTCAAATCCTGTATGAGTACTACCTCATCACTTGTATTCATTGACCTATCTTGGGGTGGTTCTACTCATGGTCGAATTTATATTCGGCTGACAGGTGATACAGTAAGAGGCCGTCAGTTTCTGAAGCTGTGCACTGGAGAGATGGGTCCTTCCTTCTGCAACACCAACTTTCACCGTGTTTGGTGGAAGGGCTACCCAGGTGAATGCATCTGGGGGGGTGATTTTGAACATGGAGATGGTAGTGGAGAAGTAACATTCACCAGTGGCTTAGATAGTGAACAAACAACTGCATTGAGTCGTTCAGTTCCCATCATAGCTGGGCTAGTTGCTGGGCGATATGAAAAGAAAAATATTAGTTCTATTTTTCGCATTTACACAACAGACTCAAAGAATTGTGTGGAGGAAGCTGCATTTGGTCAAGTTGAATTTGGTCTTGATGTGATACAGAATGCTGTCAAGCATAGCAACATAAGTGATGTAGTAATATCTGACTGTGGTATCGTTATGGAATTTTGAGAATTTGCAAAAATTGGTACCTACAATATATAAGGTCTATTTGCAGGTAGAATATTCTGAGTGAGTCAGGTTTGATCCTAGGAAGGGATGCTATTATACAATATATAGAGTCTATTTACAGGTAGAATATTCTGAGCGAGTCTTCAGCCTATAACTGGTCTGCCAATGTGGTTTTTGCCTTTTGATGACCAGGTTTTGGTGTGGTCTAAATGTCCAAGATTGTAGTGCATTTAAATAATATCTCATCTTTTCACCTCTCCTTATGTGGTTCTTTAATGCATTGCACATACATTTAATTTCAATATATTTTTATGGAAAGGTTTATTTGCATACTAACAAAGGCTTATAGACTTTTTAGGCACATTTATTTTACTGTAGTGTGATAAAAACACATATTTTTGCTCAAGATTTGTACATACCATACTTATACTACACTGTGAGCTTTACTGTTGGTGTCCTAACACTCCCTAGATCACTCATTGAAGAAAGTGGTCCTCCTTGTGTACTAATGTAGTTCATGTTTTATAAAAGGGATGCTATTATTACCTTGCAGTCTAAAACCACCTTAGACCATGAATGAAGATGACCTATTGCTGGTAATATGTAAATTTAATGCAAAGAGTTATATAACTGAAAATTAGGAAATACAGTGGACCCCCGAGTTTCGGTCATAATTCATTCCAGAAGGCTGCTCAAGCGCCATTACCGAACGAATTTACTCCCTTAAGGAATAATGTCAAGTAGGTTAGTCCATTTCAGACCCCCAAAAATACACTTACAAAAGCACTTACAATATTACACTTACATAATTGTACGATTTTCGAGGTGACCGAAACTCGGGGGTCCACTGTACTGTAGTTACTTTAAGATTTTTAACTAAACCATGACAGTTGCCCAACCTCACAAACACATTTTTAGATTGTTGATTAAATACTGGATGAGTAATTAATGCTTTATCAATTTAAAATGTATTTTTCCTTGCAAGCAAAGGTATGGATGTATCAGACTGTACAGCTTCAAGAGGTAGAATTATATAAAAATTACTATTATAGTCACGAACAGCACTAAATCTATTATTCAGTGCCACATGGCAAAAGTGAAAGAGGTGATAAAGTGCGTGTGGTGGTATTGACAGGTTTTAGGCATAAAGGATGGAGAGGGGTAATCACAGGTGTTGTAATCTATTTATTGCAACCATATTATTGAAGTTGCAATAATTTTCATATACAGTAACTGTTATGAGCATATGCCAAGCCCATGATGACACACTTCAGATCACTTGTTCTATCTAGGCTGGAATATTGCTGCACACTAACAACACCTTTCAAGGCAGGTGAAATTGCTGACCTAGAAAATGTACAGAGAACCTTCACAGCACACATAACTGTGATAAATCACCTCAGTTACTGGGAACGCTTGAAGTTCCTCAACCTGTACTCCCTAGAACGCAGGCGGGAGAGATACATGATTATATACACTTTGAAAATCCTAGAGGGATTAGTACCAAACGTGTACACGAAAATCACTCCCTATGAAAGCAAAAGACTCTGCAGAAAATGCAGCATCCCCCAATGAAAAGCAGGGGTGCCACTAGCTCGCTAAGAGACAACACAATAAGTGTCAGGGGGCCCAGGACTGTTCAACTGCCTCCCAGCATACATAAGAGGGATTACCAATAGACCCCTGGCTGTCTTCAAGTAAGTACAGTGGTACCCCGGTTTACGATATTTTTTCATTCCAGAATGCTGTTCAAGTGCCATTACCAAACGAATTTATCTCCTTAAGAAATGTTGTAAAATAGACTAGTCCTTTAGACCCCAAAATTACACTTACAAAAGCATTTAAAAAATAAACTTACATAAAAGGGTGAGTTTGGGGACCATCGTAAACCGGGGTACCACTGTACTTGACAGGCACCTAAAGTCGGTACCTGACCAGCCGGGTTGTGGTTCGTACATCGGGTTGCGTGCGGGCAATAGTAATAGCCTGGTTGATCAGGCCCTGATCCACCATGAGGCCTGGTCACAGACCGGGCCATGGGGGCGTTGACCCCTGGAACCCTCTCCAGGTATATTTGTATTTATGTAATACAGCCCTGTAGTTAAATGCTGTTACATTGGTATGTAACCCCATTTAAAGAATATCTCATCTTTCCACCTCTCCTTATGTGGTTCTTTAATGCATTGCACATACATTTAATTTCAATATATTTTTATGGAAAGGTTTATTTGCATACTAACAAAGGCTTATAGACTTTTTAGGCACATTTATTTTAATTCCCTGCATTATTGGCAAAATTTGTGTCAGTTGCTTACACTTTAATGTTAATTTAATATAGAAGGGTAAATTTATTTATGACAGATTACCATGAAATGCATCGTATTGTCTTTTGAATCAACTTGAGTAGTAGTTGTTTTACTGAGGTTTTGGTTTGAGGGGTTTACCCATGTCAAATTTTTTTTATAACATATGTATAGAAAAGTTCTTAAAAATTAGAATTTTATTATACAGATTTAAAAAATAAATACTGTAATTTAAGTACAGTCAACCCTTGATGTAACTGACTAATAGGGAGTATCAGGTAATGGCAATTGTGGTAAATAAATTATTTTGCCATAATCATAACCAAAACAAACGGTCAATTCTTCAAACCAATACACATTGTCCATTGGTTCCCCAGCAGATTTTGTTCAACATTCCTGTTAAGTCAATGGTTTTCTGTAGGTTGCATTTTTAAATGTCCACATAGTACAGCATTACTAAACTGTTTTTCAAAATATGTTCCATCACTGCTTTCCTATGTTTCATGTTTATCTGATTATTTTCAAGTTAGCCAGACTAAACTGTCATATCTGTGCACCTTTGCAAACAGCCTGATAAGAAGGGCAAAAAAATTGTATTATGAGAACAGACTCCAGAACATAAAAGGTGATATGAAAAAGACCTGGAAGACCCTATCTGCAATTCTAGGAAATAAAAAGATATCCAAAAACAACACCATCAAATTATCAAAAACAGATGAACCCCTACTCTCACCAACTGAGACAGCAAACAGATTTAATGTTTTCTTCTCCACAATAGGAAAGAATCTAGCAAGTAAAATCCCAAGCTCGAACACCCGTCCAACAGACTACCTCACCAACAACTACCCTAATACACTATTCCTAGCTCCTACCAACCCAATTGAAGTCTCGCTCATAATCAACACCCTTAAAAACAAGGCAGGAGACATAAACAGCTTACCACCTTTTATGTACAAAAATGCTTCGCAGGTACTGTCACCAATTATAGCAACACTATTCAATAAATCCATTGAAGCCTCTACCTTCCCATCAATTCTCAAAATAGCTAGGGTCACCCCGATCCACAAAGGAGGTGATCAAACAGACTTAAATAATTATAGACCAATTTCTAATTTACCACTGCTTTCTAAAATCTTAGAAAAATTAATTCATAGACAGAGCTATTCCTACCTCGTCTCACACAATGTACTCAACCCCTGTCAATTTGGATTCAGGACCAACAAGAGCACAAACGATGCTATTATACACATGTTTGAGTTAATATACACCGCACTTGAGAAGAAAGAAGTCCCACTGGGAATCTTCATTGATCTACGCAAAGCTTTTGATACAGTAGACCATGATTTACTGCTCACAAAATTAGCACACTATGGTATAAGGAGGCACCCACTCAACTACCTAAAGTCATACCTTAGCAACAGAAGCCAATACATGTACACAAATGGAGCGAATTCTTCCACACAACAAATTACAGTCGGAGTCCGGAAGTGTCCTGGGGCCACTGCTATTCCTCATTTACATAAATGACCTACTGAATGCATCACAACTACTCAAACCCATATTATTTGCAGATGACACAACATATGTCTTCTCTCACCCAAATCCAGTCATACTGGCCAACACTATTAATGCCGAATTACAGAAAATATCAACATGGATGACGACTTACAAGCTTACTCTCAATACTGACAAGACCTACTTCATACAGTTTGGAAACAAAGCCACAAATGTTCCACTTAACATAACGCTCAATGGTTCACCCATCACAAGACACACAGAGGGAAAATTCCTAGGAATCCACCTTGACAGTAACCTTAACCCTTTGACTGTTTCGGTCGTATATATACGTCTTACGAGCCACTGTTTCGGACGTATCAATACCCCTAAATTCTAGCGGCTTCAAATCAAACGGGAGAAAGCTGGTAGGCCCACATATGAGAGAATGGGTCTGTGTGGTCAGTGTGCGCAGTATAAAAAAAAATCCTGCAGTACATAATGAGAGAAAAAAAAACTGACCATTTTTTTTTATTAAAACGCCGACTTTGAGGTGTATTTTCGTATAGTATTTATGGTTATATTCTCTTTTTTATGGTCTCATTTGATAGAATGGACAATATACTACAGAAATATAGATGATTTTGATTAGTTTTATGATGAAAACGACCTTGAAATTGAGCTCAAAGTAGGAGAAATGTTCGATTTTTGCAAATGTTCAAGAGTAAACAAATCACGCCACGCGTCCAATACACATCAATTGGTGAGTCTAATATTCTTTCACAAGTGCACTGATATTATTTATACCATTTTTACAATAATGCAATAGTCTGCATAACGGTAAATCTTCTATTTTTTGTGAATAAAAAATCAAAATAGAAAGCAAAAGTAATATAAGAGGGGCCTAAAGACGTGACTAATGAACAGATAACATCTTATTTTAGTGCCAGGAATGTCTGCATTGTTTATTCTGGACCCTATTTTGAAATTAACAACTTTTTTATTTTGCATGAAATTGGCCAAATTGCCAATTTCTGATCACTTTATTGGGTAGTTGAAATCGATAAATTAGTGGTTTCTTGTACTCAATCGATAGAACAAATGGAGTTCTAAAGAAATATCTATGAGTTTGGTCTAACTAGAACAGGAATTTACCAAAAATAGGGTTCAAAGTCGGCGAAATTGCCAATGCGTATATATTGCTGAGATCACTAACTTCGCGAGAGCGTAATTCCGTGAGTTTTCAATCAAATTTCAAACTTTTGGTGTCTTTACCATCGGGAAATGATTCTCTATCATTTCGTAAGAAAAAATAATTTATTTATTTTTTTTTAAATTTTGTGACAACAGGAGAGCACTCAGGATTGAGGGTTGCGACAGTCAAAGGGTTAAATTCCAAACACACATACAACAAATTTCCAAGAAAATCTCAAAGACAGTAGGCATATTATCAAAGATACGCTATTATGTGCCATAATCAGCTCTCCTTGCACTATATCATTCACTTATCTACCCTTATCTCACCTATGGAATCTGTGCATGGAGCTCAACAACATTAAATCACCTTAGACCACTCATAACCCAGCAAAAGGCTGCAGTCAGGATGATGATAAATTCCCACTCTAGACAGCATACTCCACCAATATTCAAAAGTCTAAAACTACTCACCGTAGAGAACATTCATACTTATTCTTGTGCCTACTACATACATAAAACTCTACACTCTAATATAAACCCTCCGCACAAAATTCTCCTCAACAACTTTAATAGGACCCATGACCACACCACAAGACACAGATCACTTTTTGATATACCCCAAGTCCATACCAACCAATGTAAAAATTCTGTGCACATAAAGGGCCCCAGAATCTGGAATTCATTACCAGTAAATATTAAGATAACCTTGTCTGAAAATCAATTTAAGACTCTTCTCAAAAACCACCTACTCACCTAAACTAAACTAACGACTAATGTCCAATACCTTTGTAAGTTTATAAACGCTTTGTAGTAATTGGGGATCTAAAAGGACTGTCATTTAATATTCCCTGGATAATTCTTAATGGCAGAACAGTACAGTGACTGGTTACAATGAAATCGTCTAATATATTGTAAGTCTGTGAAGTTAGGTCTGAAATAGACTAACCTCGTGAAATTTTCGTAGGAGTAATCTGTAATGGCATGACATTCAGGAAGTTTTAATGGTCACTTATTTGAATGAAAATATGCGGTACCACTGTATCATACTGTAACTACTTTCAAATGCTCAATATTATTTTCCATGATATTCATTTTCTAATATGCTACTATATGTCCTACTTAAACTAAAACTATACTATAAATTACTTTAAAAATGCTCAATGTTGCTTTCCTTAAGATAATCTCAATTTTATATAACCATCCTCCTAAACACTTGTTACAATTTAATATCATCATATTATAATTTTAACAGTATATCATCATCATATTGTAATTTGAAATCAAATATATAACTAGAATAAACTCAATCAATTTCTCTAATATTATGTATATAGTCTATAAGTCATTAGATTAAGCTGCCCCTAATGCCATGGTATGTCAGTGGCTCTCCTTGCACTTCAGTTTATGATTGTAACTACCAATATCTATGTAAAATTGCAAAGAAATAAAATTTACTTTACTTTACTTGGGTCACCCTGCCTCGGTGGGAGACGGCCAGCATGTTGAAAAAAATAAAAAATTTTGCTTATATATAAAATAATGATAATATATATTGGAATCAGACTTAAATAGAAAATAAAAAATTTTGCTTATACAGTGGACCCTCGGTTAACGAATACCCCAGAAATCGTGCAATTATGTAAGTATAATTTTGTAAGTTCTTGTGGAAGTGTATTTTTGGGGGTCTGAAATAGACTAACCTACGTGAAATTTTTCCTTAAGGGAGTAAATTCGTTCGGTAATGGCACTTGAGCAGACTTCAGGAGTGAAGTTTTTACGAAACTCGGGGGTCCACTGTATATAAAATAATGATAATATATATTGGAATCAGACTTAAATAGTGTAGCAAGTTTTGTACATTGCATTTGGGTCTTGGCACAGAAAGACTGTATACATTTAAACGTGAGCGACCACACCTAGTGGTAATTGGGATACTATTATTATACATGGAGGGATCACTAAGTCCTTAGGGGTCATACAGCACTTAAGGAAAGGCAATGGGAGACAATCCACCACCCTTCGAAGACCTAAACCTACTTGATATACAAAAAAATTCACTCGTACTTCTGTGCATGCTACATATACAGTTCAATAAATTCCAATATCAGTCCTGCCCTGAAGCTTTCCTGATACTGTAGTTGCAACAGAACTCATAGGCATAACACAAAAATCTCTGATATTCCCTCCTTCCGGCTTAATCTTTGCAAAAACTCAGCATACATAAAAGGACATAATATCTTTAACTCTGTTCCTGAAAACTCTGGTCTCTCTCTTTCTACTAGCTGCTGTTGAAAAAAAAACCTCCTTTTCCTAACGTGATCTTAAAAATTAATTATGCTGAACAATTCTTTCAACCTGTATTGTCCCTGTCCTTGTCTACCATTCATTCATCACATGTAGTAAGCTTCTTCTTTAATATATCTTTTACGTAATTACACTTTTTTATTGAATTGCTAAATATTTCCAATATTTTAAAGACTGTGTATTCTTATTCTTATTATATATTTGTAACCATAATTTAGTTATAAGGCTGCCTGAAATGCTTTGCATATCAAGGGGCTTTCTATAAAGCAGTAATATATGTCAATCACCCTAATCGTATAATATACTGTACGTATTCCACTTTGTAGAAAAAAAAAAGTTTGTTGAAAGGTAGGGAAGGTCATGTCCATTTCCTTAGATCAAGATTATTATTATAATCAAAAGAAGCGCTAAACCACAAGGGTCATCTTAGATCAAGAGCCAAGGAATATCACTCAAGGGAGGACAGCAGGGACAAGAAACCTGCCATTAGGTAGAGTATACTGATGCTTGAGTTTATCTCTATTGTCATTTTTTATACTGCCTATATGCAGGACTGTGATAACTGTATTAAGGTACTCTTGATTCAGGTCTTATATGTATTATAAGCATTATTAAATATACAGTACCAGTTTTTTAGAAACTGTTGTGAAAGCTCTATATTTTCAGAAGTGCTAATTATTATTATTATTATAATCAAATAGAAGCGCTAAACCACAGGGGTCCAGAAGTGCTAAACCTATAGGAATCATAGTTTCATTTTAATCAGGGAAAGACTAAACCCATGGGGATCATTGGAATCACACAACTCCTGGGGAATAGGGGGATAATCAAGTTTAATATTAGAAAGGTGGTAGCTCCAGATCCTTGGATTGAGCCCTACAACATCAGATTATTTTTATTATAATCATAACTAAGCACTACACCTGCAATGGTCATACAGTTCTGTGTATAGCATCAAAGCTTTCATAAATATGTACAGGATTTTTATAATTAAAATATAAATATGAGCAGAAATGAAGCTTTAAATAGTGAACAGCACTGTATGACCCTTGTGAGTTTATTACTTGGTTTTAATTATAATAAATAGAGAAATAATTTATTTGTTTTTTATTGAGGGTTTTACTCATATTGAATGTGTTTTAGTCCTAATTTTTAAACAAGAGTTATTTGAGGTTGATTGCTGTGTATTATTTAGCAAAAGTACAGTGGTACCCCGGTTTACGATATTTTTTCATTCCAGAATGCTGTTCAAGTGCCATTACCAAACGAATTTATCTCCTTAAGAAATGTTGTAAAATAGACTAGTCCTTTTAGACCCCCAAAATTACACTTACAAAAGCATTTAAAAAAATAAACTTACATAAAAGGGTGAGTTTGGGGACCATCGTAAACCGGGGTACCACTGTATATTATTTTTTTAAAAGCAATTCTAAATGTACAGATGTGTCTAATAGAACAGGATATGAAGGAGTAATACAGTAGTACCTCAGTACTCGAACTTAATTCATTCCAGAAGGCTGTTCGAGTGCTGATCTGTTCGAGTACTGAACAAATTTTTCCCATAAGGAATAATGTAAATTAGATTAATCCATTTCAGATCCCCCAAAATACACTTACCAAAGCATTTTAACACGAACTTTACAAACCTAGCATGCATACCTGGAGAGGGTTTCTATGACTCAAGCCTTTCCTCTCACCGGCTATTCTTCATCTGTCCCCACTTCCCCATTCACCCACTTGTGGGTCTTACTCGTGAGTCCCTCGTTCGTTCAGGTATAATTCAGGGAACTGGAGCACAGATCCAATTCCCTAGATCAAGAGCCCCTCACCAGCATCAAGGAACCTTCCTTGAGGGGTACATACCTACATCTGACTTCATACAAATAAGTACTACTACTCACCTCTCGCCCTACATTAAGACTACAAATATTTTAAGGTAAGTAATGAATGTTACACACACAACCCGCACATAGAAAAGAGGAGCTTACGACGACGTTTCGGTCCGACTTGGACCATTTACAAAGTCACACTAACACAAAGGACAGGTGGAAGGGGTTATATAGGCAGGCAGACAGGGCACAAGAAAGTGGTGGAGGGGTAATAGTGGAAGTAGTAGTGGTAGTGGAAGTAGTAGTAGTAGTGGAGTCAGTCATATTCTAGGAAAGGAGCACTGCAATGAAGCTGACAGCCTGCATAGGGTAAGGACAAGAACACAGAGGAAAGAAAAAATGAAAATAAAATAAAGAAGGACAAATACAAGGCAAAAAAAAAAGAAAACCCAGAGGAGAAAGAAGAAAGAGAAGGGGGAAGAGATAGAAGGAATCAGGTTAAGTCACGGGTGTTCTGAAGTTTGGAGCATTTAACAATGTAATGGGAGAGGAAAGCATCTACAGAGACAAATCCAGGGCTAAGATTCATACAGGAAAAGTTGTGTATGAGAGAGGATTCAACCAGACGGCGACTATGAAAGTTGGATGTAGGGTAGACAGTTTTAGCAGAAGACCAATCAATAGGATGACTGTGATCTCTGACATGACAGAAAAGAGCATTATTAGTGTTGACAAGCCTAACACTATTTTTGTGCTCCCTAAGTCTGTCAGAAAGAGATCGGCCAGTTTCTCCAAAGTACTGAAGAGGACAGGAGGAGCAAGAAATATATAACCCCTTCCACCTGTCCTTTGTGTTAGTGTGACTTTGTAAATGGTCCAAGTCGGACCGAAACGTCATTGTAAGGTCCTCTTTTCTATGTGCTGGTTGTGTGTGTATTGTGCCTTTTTTGTTAAAGTAATGAATGTATACTGTGTATGTATTTTACTTTTTATTGTGTTTTTTAATGCCTAGTTCTATTACTAACTTAATGTAAGTTAGTGTAAACTTGTTGTCTGGCATTTATAAGTGGAAAAAATGGCGTTCTGCTTTCCGGCAGTAGCCTGGAACCTAACCTGCCATATAAGTGGGGCCCTACTGTATAGTATGTACAATTTTTTTAATGCCAGTGTTGGGCACTTAATTTGCTTGTTGTATCTAGCTTTGCTGTTGTTAATGGGATGTTGGTTACATTCACTGTGTGTTTATGAATAAAAGTTTGTGTAATTAAGTTTTTATATAAGATTAAATACAAGCAGAGTAATTGTGGTTTTGTGTATATTTGTGTTATGATTAACTTCATCAGCTTATTAAATTTGTTTACAGTTGTTTACTCCTGTGCATAATTATAATAATTATGCATAATGAATTTTTAAATCAATGTAGTAACTAGTTTACACTGTGATACAAAATAGTACTGTTTTGAGAGTAAATAAAAATGAATTATATACCATCAGTTTTATATGTAATATTCCTGTTACTTCAGTTAGTACATGGAGTCTGTGTATGAAAACTCTTACTAACGTAACTAACCAGGATTTATGGAGATTAAAATGTTCATGTTTTCCTGGCCCTTCAAGAGAAGTTCCTTAATGCCTGTGACTCTTGGTTCAAGGAATTACATCTGTCCACCCATTCCTTGGATCAGGCTGCAGGTGTAGGAAAACTAAAGCAGTGAAAGATATTCCCCAGATGCTGTGACCCCTAAGGGTTCAGTATTTTCCATTATTATAATCAAAAGAAGCGCTAAACCACAAGGATTATACAGCGCGGCAGGGCAGGACAGGATGCAGGGAGAATAGATTGTAAGAGGGAGATGGATGATTAGTAGGGTATGGAGTGCAGCAGGACTGAATAGTACAGGGATAGAGGGTAGCAAGAGATCGAGGTAGAAGGGACTGAGGGAGGTGCTAGAGGTATAATCTTCAGAGTTTGTGTAGTAAGTCAGTTTCTGTCAAAAAGTCAACGAGAGAGTCAGGATTAAAGGAGGGTCCATCAGCAAGACTATTATATTCCCTAAAGTGTTAACCCTCATTGTTTACTATTATATTCCCTAGTTTTTATTTAAAAAAAAAAATTCTAACTGCCTGAAGTCTGCTCAAGCACTATTACCGAACGAATTTACTCCCTTAAGAAAAAATATCACGTAGGTTAGTCTATTTCAGACCCCAAAAAATATACTTCCACATGCACTTAAAATATTATACTTACATAACTGTACGATTTCCGGGGTATTCGTTAACCGAGGGTCCACTGTAATTAAGGTGCTAACTCAGGTACTAATTTACTTTACTTTCATTGTTTGCTATCATTTTCCCTAGCTCCTTTATTCCCAGCTTTAGTAAACTACCATAGTTCAATTAATTGCATTTGTATCTCTACAAACTCTTATTAAAAATTTGTAATAATCAAATAGTTCTAAGAATTTAATCTAGTATATATTATTAAGTTTAATATTATCTATTCTTCTCAGGTCTAGTTATAGAATCACATCAAATCTTATGATTACAGGAATTGATCCTGATATCAACCTATTATTAAATGACTTACATGATTCCAACAGCAACTGCAACTTACACAGCAGATCAAGCAAAGACATTACTCAGAGCCAACAATAACATAACTATCTTCAATTACAATGTTAGATCTTTGAGCAAACATTATGATGACCTCACAGCACTACTACAATCCCTCCAGACCAATATGTCAATCATCACACTCACTGAGACCTGGCTGAAGCCTGATACTACAGATGTCTATGCCATCCCAGGTTACACAGCCATTCACAATTGTAGGACAGATCAGCGAGGGGGTGGAATAGCTATATATTACTCAGATCAACTTGAATGTATCAATAACTCTTGCATAAGGGGTGAGCATGGAGAATATATTATAGCTAAATTTAAATCAAAAGACCTGCAAAAACCCCTCACAGTGATAAACATCTACAGATTACCATAGTCAAACATTCACCATTTTAGTGAAAACTAGGTAACCTAATAACTGATGCACACATAAACAAAGACCATTTGCTGCTCACAGGAGACTTCAATATAAATCTCCTACATGACCAGGACCCAAAGTAACAGAATTCACAAACACTATGAGCAACTGCTTGTTACTACCAACAATATCAAAACCTACAAGAATCTCCGAGACTAGTACCTCATTACTAGACCACATCTGGACTAATACTATAGCCCCTCTAAAATCAGGCATCATCACAGACAACACCACAGACCACTATCCGACCTTTCTCATAACTAATCTTGGTAAATTGCCCCTAGATATTACAAAAGTTACCTTCAGACTACATAATGAGTCAGCTGTAAATAACTTTATAACAGCTATGATTAACATTGACTGGCATAATGAGTTAGAAACATATACAGATACTAATGAATGCATCAAGAATTTC